>VYZS01020776.1:5413-34288 GCA_013400695.1 Neodrepanis coruscans | reverse complement strand
TTCTTCACCCAGAGGGTGGTTGGGCCCTGGAACAGGCTCCTCAGGAAAGTGGTCACAGCACCAAGCCTGACAGACCTCGAAAAGCATTTGGATGATACTCTCAGGCACAGGTATGACTCTTGGGTCCTATGCAGGGCTAAGAGTTGGACTTGATGATCCCTGTGGGTTCCTTCCAACTCGGCATATTCTGGCATTCTGTGACTCTTATTTTGCTTGGTGCCCATAATAAAATATAACACAAATGCCAAGACATCAAATGTTGTCTTTTAAAAATCTTCCCAGATACCACACCTGCTCTTTATCTGTGAGGAATCTAATTTTTGCAGCCACTAGATAAAGAATTCAAGGAGAGGCAAATGTTAAAATCTTTATTCAATTATTTCTGGTTTTAACTTATGAAAAACCAAAGAGGTTCTTCAGGATGAGTTTGGAGGGAGGACCTGCCTGCACCGTGCTGAGAGACAGGACACAAAGGCCACAGTGCAAACATTCACCTCATAGGATAATGCTTATGGGGGATGCCTTGTTAAAGAGAGAAAAAAAAATTGTCCCATACTTTATTCCAGCATGGTTTTTGAAAATTACTCATCAGAGGTTGCTTTTGATACATAATAAAAAACCTCTAAGCAACAAAGGAGCTTTAAAAAAAGCAAAGAATTGACATATTTGTTAATACTCAGGGTAGCAATGCATTAATTTTAAGGCGTGTTTTTTTTTTTTTTAAACAAAATGAGGAGACTAATTAAAATTAATCAATT
Organism: Neodrepanis coruscans; assembly: GCA_013400695.1. NCBI lineage: Eukaryota > Metazoa > Chordata > Aves > Passeriformes > Philepittidae > Neodrepanis > Neodrepanis coruscans. Next base: position 33,530 of record VYZS01020776.1, on the reverse strand, counting down.
TATAAATCTTTCCACATTTGATTTTAAAGCATAAATAAAACATTTGCCTTGTCTGTCTCTTTTCTCATTGTAAGACAATACAGACTGTGTAACTTTTAACTCTTTAAGAAGATAAGCAGATAAAGCTATGCTAAGTGATTTACTGAAAGATATAAAAATTGGTTGCCCAGTGGAGATAGATTTTAAAGAGCAGGAAAAATGGCAGCGGGAATGTTGGGAGTGCCTCGACATGGGCTTTAGTGCTTGCCTTTGGGATCTGGAAACCTTAGGAGTTTCTTGTCCCAGCTGCCTCCCTGTCTTCCATTTCCATCCCTTTCACGAAAATAAGCTGTCTGTTGGCTGCCTTCCTTGATGTGTATTTTTCAGTGTGGTAATTTGCATTATAAAATGCATAGGGACGAATTTACTTCGGTTTTGCTCCCAAACTCAGGCAGGATTTGAATTAGTGAGGTTGGAAAAAGAGAGGTGGAAGACAACTCCACAAATATGTCACATTTTATTAATTTATATGAATTTAAAAAAGGAAAAAGAAAATGGGGGGCTTATGACAAAAAAACTCTTTGAAGTTGTAGTTCTGTGATATGTGAGACTGCACTGTTGTAATTGCTGAAGGTATTATTCTGTGCCTAGTTTAAAAAGGAAGCTAAACACGACCTTGGGTCTGTGATTGTTGGTAGCTTTTCAATGTATGCTAATTAGTAAAGACTGTCAGAAAAGTAGTACAGCTGCTGAGGGAACGATATATTCTAATTTTTTAATGTGTTCCAGATATTATCAATTGTGCCTACAGACCTTTGGTGCAGTTATGGCTGTGTCGAGGGTGCCTATGTCTGTGCAGTTATGTACCTTTGCAAGGCACTTGCATATAGAGTGCTGCCAAAACTGCTAAAGTCATCCTCTCCAGAAACCACCCAACCAACCATATATAGGTGATATTTTAAACTCTAACATAAGCTGTGTGTCTCTACTGTCTCAGGCTATGCCAAAGTGAAGAGGGCAGGTCTGTTGTGCGTGAGGATGGTCCCCTCTGCTTTCATATGCAGATTTTTAATAATACAACTATGCATCTCTGCTTCTTGTCATGCCTATGCCTGGGAAGTTTCATGTCCCTTGCTATCTTCTATCAGTTTCCTGCTCTTTGGTCTTCATGTCTGTTCTTTATAAACCGCCCAACCTGAAATCTGCCCAGCACTGACCCCACCCTGATTCACAGCCCACTTTGCCAAGACTGAAACTCAGCAGCTGTAGACAAAGGAAAGGTAAGAGGAGAAAAGTTACAAATCCTCAGAGGAAAATTTGCAAACCAAAGTTGTACTGGCTTGGAAAGAAGAGGCTTTCTATGCTCTCCTACACGCCACGGATGGGCAAGGTATAACTATTTGGTGAATTAGCAGATTGGAAGTCTAGATAGTTGTTTCCAGCAGTGTTTGCACTCTAAATATTTATCCACAGTACACAGGAGCGTTGTTCCACCTTTCCCACACAAGTCATGCCCACGTAAGGAGTTTGGTTCCTCTTTCCTCCCAAGGCTAATGGGATTTAGCTTCATGATAGCAGGTTTGCAGCTCTTAAACTGAGTTGCTGAGACCTCCTGTTTTAAGCTGTACTTTTGGTAATCAGTCTCCTTTTGTGAAAGCATAAAGAGACAGATGTTGCATTTGCAGGAGTTAAGGCTTCATCGAGTGTTTGCTTGAGGTGTTCTTTCCCTGTGGGTGCAGCCGTGGGAGGTGGGGGAGTGCAGAAGGACATGGCTGGGCACTCACCCTCCACCTCGCCAGAAAATGAGAGGATTTTTTTGTTGCAACAGGCAACTTCTGCATGGGGCTACGATGGGTTTTTTTGTCCTATGTGCTCAGTTTTGCTTTACAGTGCTGTGCAAAACGACTTCTTTGCTTCCAACTACAGCTTCAGAACTGCTAACCACCCACTGTACAACTGCTAATGTACAGATTATCTCCACAGCCAGCAGCTTTAAGTAATCAAACAGAGATAATTTTACCTCTGTGACCCAACAAATAAACACCAGAATCAAGAAAAATCCTTTCACCCACACAATCCTACCCAGGCTTTCAAGGACAGAGGAGAGTGTTCCGTCAAAGCCTGCAGAGGTGTCAAGGTCACCAGGTTTGTCCCATCTTGGATCGATGGTGTGGGGTGTTTTCAGGAGGTCACAGTGCTCTGTAACCTGATGAGACCATCTCTTGCTGCTGCTGCAAAAGACATTAAATGAGTAGAGCATACACTGAAAATTGTGTGTGTGCAATCCTGCTTCCACAGGAAAAATTGTGGCTTGGAATGGCTTTTGTTAATGACTTCAGCCTTTAACTTTCTGTTCTTTGGAAGAACAGACATTTCTCACAGCTATCAGGGGTTTAGCACCATTAAGGAAACACAACTGTTACATATTGTAACATTGCATCTGTGGCTTCTTTCTCACTGACTGATCTCCACCGGCACTGAGAAAGAGAAAAAAACTCTAACCCGAAAGTCGTATCAGAAAACATTTTTATGCTTTAAAAGTCAGTTTCTTTTTGCTTTTATTTCCCAGATCAGCTCATTGAAACTACTTTCTTAGAAATGAAGTCTCAGCCTTTCTCTTTTTTTTTTTTTTTTTTTTTTTTTTTTTTTTTGGGTGGTGAAAAAAATTTTAACTTTTTGGTGTTTTCCTTTTTTTNCCCGTCAAAGCAACATAAATACATTTCTGCAACAAAATCACTCCCTTCGTCCTGTTTTCCCTGCCCTTTTCCCCTTTGTTCTAGTCAACTCATTTTCTTATTCCTGCTATTAGGGATACTTAGCATGTTGTCATTGGGAAACAGCACTCATTTCTTCATGGAAAGGAGCTGCTTAATGTTTCATGTGTTACAGTGAATAATTAAATAAAGAAAAATACCTAAGCCTACAAAACTAGCTGGCAACTGAAAGGAAGAAAGCATTTGCAGTCTGTTGGGGAAAAGTGACACTCCTGGTCTGGTGTTTTAAAGTACAAGGGTAAGGTTTAAATATGAATATGTCTGACATGACATTCAAAAAATCTGGATTTTTCAACTTTCCATTCATTTAGAACATTAATCTTTAATTATCATATTCTTGAGCTACTGATGTGAGATCAGAGCTGAAATTGATGGGGCTGAGGAAAATCAGGCTGGTAAGTGGAATGAAATGTCTGTAGGGACCATGACCTTGTGAACTGTCAGGGATGGAAAGGCTGTCAACACTCAGGGAGCTTGGCAGCCTGATACAGTATGGCACAGGTAGTCTTCATGTAAATAAGGAGTTTTATTTGGCTTCATAGTCCTTTTTTACCCTTTCTGGGCTGTACAGTCATTGCCACTTTTCTTTCAATTGTATATGAAACCTTAAAGTACAACCTTTGGGCTCTGCAAAAGTGGGATGGAAAACTGGGGAGATGGGACTTCTGTGCAGAGAGTTGAGAGAAGGGTAACTGCTCCCCCACATGATCTAAATGCACCATGGAGATTTTTACCTTTTCAAATTAAACCAGAACTGAGCTGTAATTTTGCAGTGACCTTTGCGATTTTACAAGATGAGATCAGACACTTGCTATCCTCATGGCAGAGGGAGCATCATTCAGGGCCCAGTTACAAATGAGACTCTGCACTGAGTATCTTTCTTTTGTTTGCTTTCCCACTCCCCATCTAATTTTTCCCCTCACTGCAGATATAATCTCAAATGGATAATGTGCTTTAGCAGAATTTGTTGAGACCAGAGACAGATGGAGGCTTGTGCAGAGCAGTAGCTCCCTGTGCCATTGCACATCCCTTTGAAATTGATTAGTATTAGTCCCATCAGCTGGGATGGGAGCCTTTGCATTCTCCCTTTTCTGCCCTACATGCTGAGATATGGAGGCTGGATCATGTAATTTGTATCTTCCAATTGCCTTTTGCATTTTCCTTTCTGTCTGTGATCTGTACCACTGCAGTGGTGGCCTGTACCACTGTGAGAAATGTTGGTGTGGAGCTGCTGTGTTTAATACACACCAGAGTGACTGCTCTAACAATCAGAGAACATCTCTCAGCCCTACAGCCTTCGGTGCTCTGCTGCTCTGCCAGCATGGCTCGACCTCTGCTCAGAGTGAGAGATTGGGTCCAATTCAACTTGTAGCAAAGTGGGGTGAGGGTTAGGGAGCTGTTGCAGTATCCCAGAGTGTGTCCAAAATGAGGAGAAAGGGGACTTTTTCGTTGCAAAAGGACTGTTACAAATTCTTTTTGAGGGTTGGGCTGCATCAATGTGTTAACTCTTCTACTGGATTATCTGTTTACTGCTGAAGTGGAGGCCGTTTATATCACCTCCATCCATTCTTCCGTTTAAATTGACAGACTCTGCACTGAATGGCTCATACTTGATAAGGCAGATACAGAAAAGACAAGAATCAGTTCGAGAGGAAATGGGGTTTTTAATTACTGTCTCTTGCACTCTTGCTCACCAGGTTGTGATGTACCATAGTTGTGTAGTAGAAAGGATAGTGCTATTTTAAATGTGCTGCTTATACCAATGGCTTAGACTTTTCCTGTAGATTTGATTCAGCAAGGTACATAAACACAAATTCTGCTTTGAATTGCATGAATACTACTGCTGAAATTAGCGACACTCTTCCTGTGGTTCATTTAGGATGCATGGTTGCAGCTGACCCAATTCCTGCTGAAGTAAGTGGAAGAATTTCCCTGTATTTTGATAAACCCAGGTCAGGTCCTAAATCCAATTAACCCTTTCGGTGTCTGCACTGATGTCTGCTTACCACAGTACCGTAGTTCAGAAGAGGTACAAATTCTGGCATGCATTGCTCTTTCCTTATGGTGTACCAAAAGAGGAGCTCTCCTCATCCCCAAATACTCTGCAGTTTATCTTCTGATGCTGCTTTGTTGCTATCTGATTCCTCCACTGGCTTGGCCGCTGCATATTTAGCAGAATCTGCATTTTCTCTGTGCACAGGTAACAAGTAAGAGGAGTCACTGCACTCCAGAGACCTGGTGTCAGTAAGAGGGCAATGGCAGTCAGACCTGGAAATCCAGTAAACCTGGTATCACCAACGTGAGGATTAAACCCTGTTCACTGAAACATGAGCCCGGGCTGCCAAATTGACCGTGATAAGCTTTTAAAGAACTGGGAAACCATGCCTGTATCTATTCCTTTTGCAGCAGTGTTTTAGCTGGAGGCTCATAAATGGCTGCAGCAATGTGAATAGAGAGCCCCCACAAGAGACCTGGCAGTGCTCAGCTGTGCTCCGGGATCCCAGTCTTGGGGTTTGTTTGTTTGTCGTCTGGATTAAAGGGATTAAAGAATTAACCTTTGTACAGTCTTTCAAATAATAACATGTTTGTGCTCATGCTGCATGTCAGGGAAACATTTCACCCCCCTCTACTGATTTCATGATACAAGTAAAGATCAGAGAATGGTCAGGCTTATGTAAAGTTGTGTCCTGTGCTTTAAACCCCCATAAATTTAGCTCAGTGCTCCTGTTCTTCTCCGTCTTGTGGTGTTGCTGGGACCAGGGCAAGGCACCCACTTTCAGACACCCATCTCAAGGACTGGGAGCTGTCATGTTGGTGGGGGCTGCAGTCTGAGCTGCCAGGTCCTTGTCCAGCCACTGTGCCTCTGGGATGTGTTTTTCATAAACAAAAATAAAATATGTGTTGCCAGATGGGACCCTGCTGCATATCAGTCTGTCTCATGATAGCAGTCTGTAGCTGTTCCTCACCTCCTGCTCTGGAGTGGCTTTTTAAAATGTGTTTCAAAGGCTTGTAGTTTACTCTGTAGCCCTCTGTGTGTCAGTGGCTTTTTTGGGATTCTTTTGGGATTCTTCTGGGATTCTTCCAACAGTGACTAAAATTTTGAAAAGCGTCCAAGTGATTTAACAAATTTATTGACATATGCAAAAACAGACTAAGAAGGACTTGAGAGCTGTATTTAGTTTGAATTTTTTTTTTAATCTAATCCCTGCGCATATTCCACATGTGATTAAGGGAAGACCCAAGGCCACCTTGGGGACCAACTTGTCTCACCTGCAGGTATGTCATCAGCAAGCTGGCCAGGATTTGTTCTCCTCAGAATGGTGCAACACTTTCATGGTCTGGGGGATGCCCAAGAGACAGACAGGTGGGCACAGAGGAGTGGGTGGCCCAGGCTCGAACACCTTGTCCTTGTGGCTTCTTCCCTACCAATAATGTTCTGAACCAAGATACACTGGATGTGGGGATGGGAGTTTTTGGGATTGGATTTCTTGGGGATAGGATTTCCTGGGGATGAGAGTTCTTGGGGTTGAAGTGTGTGAGGAAAAGGCTTGCCTTTGGCAGTTCAATTTCTGGCGGGGAAGATGACTCCCCCGATAGCCTGCATGGCTAAAAGCAGTCCACCAAGGCATGCACAGTTTTGTAAGTGCTGCTTTTGGAGAGTCAGCAGTGCCATAGGATTCCAATAGATGCAACTATCAGCATGGCACTCTGCAAACTGTTGGTGGAAAAAATAAATAAAAATTGTTTTGGTTCTTTCTGTCAGCAATGGACTGAATGTAACAAAGATAATATGACTTTATCATACGGATCAGATAACAGCTTTACCATCTGGACTATCATCACATTCAATAACTGTTGATACAGCTCTTTTCTAGGTAGAGCAGCCAATGTAAATAGTAATTTTAAAACTACGATGCATAGAAAAACCACGGATCTACAAATCTATAACCAAGAGGTTGTAAGAACAAGCCATGCTCAGGACCTGAGTGACAACTGCTTTCCCTCCAAAGACAGGACATGCAATGTCAGCCTCTAACAAAGGTTACTACTATCTTCTAGGGAAATAGCTTTTAAAAGAACTGCCTGAATAGTGCCTAAAAATGTACTTTAAAGAGACTGCTTAATCAAAGTGATGTAACAACATGAGTATTTACTTTTCTGCTCGACTCTGGAACAGATAAGTCACAGAGAGTTAACCATTCTCTGCATTTTAGAGAGAATTTTGTCTTGCAAGAAATTTGCCCTACCCTACTTAAATTTAGAAGATGCGAATCTTCTTGTGACTCCTGCAAACCACAGGGAATACAGACTGAGCTTGAGCAATGTATGTTAAATTTGCCAACAGTTTTCCACCGCACTAAATACTTCTTGCAACACTGCACTGAAATTGCAAGCCTGTGCTTTCTGGAGTATAATATACTTCATCCACTCCACCAAATGCCCATAAGGAAATTGTAAGTGAAATCAAACCACAATACAGGAGAGTGAACTTGCGCAGACAGTTGATTTAGGACACAAGTACCTCATTCTGGCTCTTGACTGTACAATTTTCAGAAGCAATTCACAGTGAGTATGTAATAGTCAAACAAGTTGGGTTGGACATTAGGCTGTGTGGTGGGTAACATGAAGAAATAGATGGAAATGTGGTTACAAATTTGAAACTTCATATTTGGAAACTCTGTGTAGCATTTCTGAGAGCTCCACTTGACCTACAACTGCTGGGGAGAGGCAGTAAAAGTGATGTAAAGACAGTCAAAGTGAATTAATTTAAAAAGTCTAAGTGAATATTAATAGGACCTACTATATTCAACAATTTACAAGCGTGTCTGGCATTTATAGATGAACTCTGCTGTTTGTTACATATTACATTAAAGAAGAATCCTGAACCAACATATCAAAATGTCAAACTAACACAGCATTTTTCTTTGATCTTCTTTTTTGTTAAAATGAATTATTGATAGCCTTTTTCATGGCTGGCAGGAGAGATTTCTGATTTTTATTTGCGTACTAGATCAAATCTCCTATTCCTTCTGTAGGCAGAGCTTTTTACAATATCTAGATATGAGATGTGCAATTACAGAGCTCAGATTCTTTCTCGTGGGGAATGTTCTCCCCACCCATCCTGTCTAGCTGTGATTTCTTAAGCTGATATTTTCCTTGGAAGCCTTTAAACAAGTAGATAGCCCACCCTGGAGCCAGTGGTCAGGATGAGGGTGTGATGGTTTTGTGTGGGCCCACAGACCACACTGGTGGGTGTGCAGCTCCATAGAGGGATCTGAGCTGGTTTACCCAGGATCTGTGGAGAAAAACCTGCTTGTCTTCTCAGAAGTGCGGCTTGAGAAGGTGTTTTCTAGAGCGAAATCAGGTTTATGGTAGCTATCAGGAAACCCAGATGGGGAGGTGGGGGTGTACATTTCTTGAGGTTTGGAGGCACTGGGGGATAACAAGGTCTCTGTTGTCCACCATCACCTGGTTTGAACATTAGCAAAGTCTTGGTCCCTGCAAGTGCTGTCAGCTGCTCCAAGTTTCATGGTTTGCAAGTGTCTTTCTTTTCAAATGTCACCTCAGTTATGGTTCTGGCAGTCATGTGTTTCTTGAGAGTCCCCTTCACTCTTTGAACTTGGCAGCCCCCAAATCCATTTGCTATGCTCCGCCTACAAATGCAGAAGTGGTTTTGGTTTGCTTTATTTTAAGGTCAGAAGTTTCTGTCAGAGGAACGGAGAAAACAAAGCTTCCTCCTCATGGTCTTCTGTTTATTCTGTTTAGCATTTTTAATTGCATCCAAAAGATGCTGCTTGAGTTTGGCAGCTATTTGGGTTCTTCCTCCAAAGTCTTTGGATTTACTCAGGCACAAGGAGGGACAGTGCAAACCATAGCCGTAAGGCTTATGAAGGGCTTTGTATTTGTGTGCGTTTAAATTGTTTCGCTTTGTCTAAATCAGAATAAATTGACTGGAAGTGTGGGTAAGGGTGCCCCTAGGCAGAGTGCTTCGTAGAGGACAGAGGGACACACTTACCTTCTTATATTCCCCCATCCCCAAATGTGTTTCTGTTGCCTGCGTCCCATTATGGATTTGAGAAACGCAGTTCACTCCCTGCGAGTGTTGAAGTGGGGACCAGCAGTCCTTGTCTTTCTGTGCCTCCAAGGAGATGCGGAGCCTGTGAGTGCCTTTCCCTGCCTTCTGCTGTCTCTCAGCCAGCAGGTCTGCTCGCTCTCTTCATGCTTTAATCACGTTTTTTCTCTCCATTCGGCTGACCCACTTTAGGCTCTTTGAAGGCACGGCAGAGCTCCCCGGCGGCTGCAGCTCTGCCTTCAGGGGACACGGACGGGCGATGGAGCTGAGCACAAGAAACAGCAGCAGCACTCAAACCCTTGGGAGAAGGGTAGTTTTGGAGGTGTAGGTCCCCTTGGTTTCCTCCCCTGGGTGCCTTTGGGCACGTGTTTTTCTCTCTTAACTGCTGCTTAACTGTTTTGTTTTGTTTTTTAAAGTCCTTTTTTTTTTTACAGGAGGTTTCATTTCAAGGCTGCTGGAGCAGTGTGCAGTGGGGTTTCAGACACGCGTGCTCACGCCTTGTGCCTTAATAGCACCTGACATAACCTGGTCATAGGCACAAGCTAGGCACAGATTATCCATCCCCCACCCTCCTCTGTCCCTACTCCTGTCCCCTCTATGTAGGGCATCCTGGATCTCAGGCAGCATCCCCTGACTGAATCCCTTCAGGAACCTGGGGAGAGCTGTCTCCACCTTCTCATGTTATCCTGGTGTCTCAGTTTCATGCTCAGATGCTGAATTTGGGGCGAGCATGGCTCTTCCTCTGTGTATGGGTGGGGATGCCGGCTTTGCTGTGGCTGCACAGGGATGATTGCAGCTCTGCAGTAATAATTATGTGAGCCTGGCTGAGGAGTGATGGTAGGAGAGAGGATCTGTGTGGTGGGATGACTCAGGGATGGGTTGACGCAAGTCTGGGGCTTGACTTTCTCTCTGCAGGCTGCAGAAACTTCTCTCCAACAGGCTGGTGTCTGTGTCAGGGAATTATTTACTACATGGCTGCCACTCTCCATTCTCTCTGCTTGGCACTGGCCCCAGTTCTCACTGCAAAAATCTCCAGGAAAAGCATGAGACCATTTATTTTCACTGGTTTTGTTGGTATTTGGTGGTTTCCTGCCTGGCTGAAGGATCTCAGGTGACGTAGGAGGAAACTAACAACCTGTCTTTATGAGATACTGTTCACGATGATTTCCCTGACAGTTGGCCTTTAGGAACTTTTATTACAAAATAATTTTATTTCCTTCCATGTCCCATTAACCAAGAAGAGTAATTTTGGTTTGCATCTAAATTTACTTTAACCTGGATGCATCTTCCTTTGTAGACATGCTTTGGGATGTCAGAGGATCTGCATCTGTGTAAAGCTGGCTTGGAGCTGTGGCAGCCTTTGACTGACCCTTGCTAACCCTTCAGCACTGGAGACAGTAGCTATTGTTTCATGGCCATACTTACTTTTGCATGGCTGGTAAATTCAATCATGTGTGCAGGAGGTCACCCAGATGAGGACTCCTTGCAGCTGCCCTTCTCATAACATGCGTGGTCTCAGCCTTCTGATGCTCTTGCTTGATTTGTGGTCATGATGCAGAGACTGTTCGTAGCCCATCCCTCCTTTTCCTATATGTTTTTTTAGGTCTGAGAAGTCAAGCCTGTAAGGAAGAGCATAGGAAGATGGACTTAAGAATCTGCCTGATGGTTGGCAGGTAGAAACCAGCTTGTTCCAACCTGGGGCATTTCCCATATGTGTATTTTGCTGTTCAGGCTCTTTGTATGGACAGTTGTGTGCAGGTTCTGCGGTGTAGGAGATGCCATCCCCGTGTATTAAAGCAAAATGTGCTTCAGTATCTGTTCTACAGATGATATATTTTTTATTTTTATAACATCTCTTGTTGCCAGCCCCTTTTCTCTTCATGGGGGTGTATTCCTAGCGCTGAACCTCTTTCTTCTAAATCCCATTGCCTTCCTCGTGTGGATTTGTTATTTACTGAACAAAACAGTGAACTTCTGAAAATTAGGGTGAATTGTATTTGTCAGAGTGGAAGTGGGTAGGTAAGGGCTCTGCAAGCTTTCCCACAGGGTTATTTTGATCCTGGCTTTCTGGAGCAGAGCTGCTGACGGGGCTGGGCTGTGCCAGGGCGCCTGGTGGTTTGTGGTGCACAGACAGGCTCTGCAGCAGAACCCTGGCTTCATCTTTTGCTTGAGATCATGCCAAGATTTAAGCTCTGCAATGAAACAAAGTGCAAAAACCCTTCTCCACACACATGGTAGTAATACTTCATGTATATTTATAGAAAGGGTTGGTATTTTTTCCTGTTGGTATTAAATTATTGTAAGAAGAAGCATTACTAAAATGCAATTCTTCATCTCCTCACAGCATTTCTCCTCTGCTGTTTATTACTTCTGTGCTGTGCTGATATTGGATGGTCATTTTTGGATAGTTGTATTCGTGTAGATTAGGCACAGGTCTTGGAAACCCCTCTGCACCATCATGCTGCTCCAGCCGGCAGATTGTCAGTGGATTTTGTGTGTTTCCTGGACACCAGTTTGAGAGTCAGGCTGAACATCAGAGGTAAGACATTGCATTGCTTTTGGGCTGATCCTGGATGGACTCCAGCAGAGTCAAGCCTCGAGACCAAGCACTTTGCACTGCCTGCACAGCAGGAATAGAATAGTAGAAGCAGCTCAGTGCATATGGCAGTAATGAGGTGCTTTAATCTTTAGTAATGTTGCCAAGAATTGGCTGTGTATATTTTTTTTTCCCCTGTGCAATAGCTTACTTCTTGGAGGCAGAGGCTAGATTTCTTGCAGGCTGTGTTTTCTGTGGTTTTATTAATTTAATCAGTATACAGGTGTATAGTCTTGGGATCATCTAAGCAAAACCAAACACTGTCAGAGCTTTTGCTCTTGCATTCAGTGCAAAACTGGCAGTGCTTTGGGCAGTTCAGATTGATGCCTAGAAAAGTCCTATCAATCAACTGTTCCTTGAGAAAGCCATCTTTTTATCTAGTGGCTCAAACATGCATTCAAATGTATATAATATAGGCATCAGAACTGAGTTAAAATTAATCCAATCTGTAGTTCCTACAGTGACAAAGTATCTGGATTACTTGGTACCAGGTTGCCCCAAGATGGCACTCTGTGGGCATGTCATGCTAAAATAATAGTACAGTTCCAAAAGAGAATCTTTATGATCTAAGCACTAAATACTCTCCTCCTGAGGAGGCAAAGAAGATGTAAACCAGAGGTGGCAGATGTGGAGGAAATACTGTCACACTGCCCTTGAGTGACTGTCAGTGAAGCCATCAAGAATGTTGTCAGAGATGACACAGACACCTCACAGGAGGATCAGGCTGAAATTAACCTTTTGGTTGATGACTTAAACATGACCTAATTTGTTTTTATCCTTTTATGTACTTTTTGTGTGTTGATAAAATGGTGTAATTCCCAGACATCCATAATATTTCATTCAATTGTTTTGCTATTCCTTTATCTCCTCCCGTGCAGGGTATCCTCCTTTGACAGGGAAGGGAGTTGCACCCTAAGCAAAATCTGACTGCTGAGGAAGCAGCGTTTCCAAGGGGTAGGTCCAAAATAATAAAATAACTTCCTCTTCCTGTGTTGGTGGAAAAATGCTGAAATATTAAAAAAAAAATATATGGGGGAAAATATGTTGCCTTAACTTTGCATTACGGATGATAGAATGGCTTGTTTTGGAAAGAACCTTAAAGATCACCTAGTTACAACACCCCTGCCAGGGGTCCCTGCAGGGAACACCTTTCCCTAGACCAGGTTGCTCAGAGCCCCATTCAGGCTGGCCTTGAACATTTCCAGGGGTGGGGCATCTGGAGAACCTGTGCCAGTGTCACACCACCCTCAATGTTAAGAATTATTTCCTAATATCTAATCTAAACCCACTCTTTTTTGGCTTGAAGCCATTCTCCCTTGTTCTGTCATGACATGCCCCTGTAAATACACTCTCTCCAGCCTCCTTTTAGGCTCCCTTCAGGTAATAAAAAGCTGGGATTAGGTCACTCCGAAGCCTTCTCTTCTCCAGGCTGAACAATCCCAATTCTTTCAGCCTTTCCTTGTAGAAAAGGTGCTCTATCCCTCTGATCATCTTGATGTCCTCCTCTAGACTCACTCCAACAGGTTGATGTCCTTCTTGTGCTGAGGCCTCTGTAGCTGGATGCAGAGTTCCAGCTGGGTCTTACCAGAGCAGAGCAGAGGGGTAGAATCCCCTCCACCTGCTGCCCACACTGCGTCAGATGCAGTGCAGGATACGTTTGGCTACATTTTTAAAATGATCTTAAGCCCAAGGGTATTCGCCAAATGCATATTTTAATGAACAGAAGATTGTCAAACACATGTTTAACTTTGTTTGATGTCTTAGGTTGCGTGTGAGGGGCTTTTTTTTTTCCTCTTTGCAGAGTATTCTTTATGATTCTGCTTTAATGATTTTTCTTGTCTGTCTGAAAAAGTGGAAAGGAAAATTTTAAAATAATTAAAGTTTTGTCCTTATCCACTTCCTCTGTAGCTGTCATGGTTTGTAGAAGGAAAAAAGCCTTTCATATTCTTGCACTGTATTTTTGTAATAACTTTTATCAGCCTATGGCTGAAAATTTGTCTCAGTTTTGGAACTTTCTCTAATAGACTGAGATAAAATCTAATTCTGCACTTCACACACTCACTCCGTAGGCCAAATAAATCCTTCACTTAATTCCATTAAGCAGATTTTGCAGAGAAAGGAATAATTTACAGGAAAACATTTGGCCCCGAACCCTCTTCAAAGTGACTGGTAAACTGGGTATGGCACAGGCACATGGAGGTAGGTCTTACTCCAGCCTCCTTCATAGGGGTAGAAGATGAAAGCTTGAATGGCAGGACATTTTCTGGAAAAGGAGGGATGTTAGCCCGAGATGCTGCTGCTCTGCTGAGTGCCATTGGTTCCCTCAGGATCCTGACCCACCTCTGCCTTCGCGTGTCACCCGAAGGACGCTGGCTGCACTGATGCAGACACTGATTCATTGCTCCACAGCTCTGACAGCATGCATTAACCTGGAATCTGATGTGGCATGACAAGACACCAACTTCTGCTCTGGCAGTGGGACTGTTCACGTGCAGTGCAGTCTGCCCAAGTCTCCTAGGACGTTTGAGTTGTATCTGTGCTAAATGGCCTTTGTGCAGTTAAGTAGACCACACTGCCTAAGATGAAAATCAAATCCAAGAACAGGCTTGTTTTCCTCCCCTCCCTCTCTCTCTATCATTTCTCTACCATTTCACCACCGCAATGGGATGTCTTCCTGCTTCCCCGTTGCTCCCCAAAACATACAAGCCCTCCTTCCTGCATGCTGTAACTAATCTGGTTTGCTGACTGAGATCTGCCGGGGCCTTTAAAGTGATGCCAGCTACTATGTATTAAATGTAGCATGGCAGCGTTTCAGAGTGAAGCTAAAAATCCAAATCCAATAAGCAAGGAAATAACCATAAAGATGAAGCCCTAGTTTCCATTCTGTCCATCAGCTCACTGCCTGATGGGGCAGCTTTGCACTAAAAGTTGGCCATGGACCCTATGTTAGAAGTATGAAGACCTCTTTTTTTTTCCTCTTTGAGCTTGAATCTATGAATAGATGCATTTTTTTTTAATCTTATAGGAAAATCACATTATTTTCAGGGATGAGCTTTCAGGCGGTTTGGATTCCTTTTTCTCTCTGCTGGGATTAGCAAAGAGCAGCAAAACTCACACTTCTCTTTCTAAATCCTCCTTCAAAATGGAAGGGAGGTTATCCAAGCTCAGGTTTTGTTCTTTTGAGATTTAACTGAAAGAGAGTTTCATTGTGGGGGTTGTGATCCTGTAAGGTGCTGGCTTTCATGAAAATTAGCAGAACGATTTTGTGAAAAATATTTGCATTTCAAGCGGATGTGGATTAATAAGAGTTTTTATGATGAAAAATACTTTTATAGTTTTGTGAAGAAAACGGGTTAAATCTTTTCTTGTTTGTTTAGTTTGTGGAGAGAAGAGGACTTTTGCAAAAAAGCAAAAGAACCCCCAAAACACAGCTACTGAACATCGTGTGGGGGAACATGATATGGAATTAAAAAAAAAAAAGGTATGGTGGAAATCCACAGTGCTGGAATGTGTGCTGGAAGAAGGGAGATGCTTGTCTCTGGAGAAAAATGGCATATGTTCTGGAAGCTATGTGGTTTCCTTAAATGGCAGAGTGATGTTTCTCTTCTGCCGGGGTGTCCTGGGGGAAAACTGTTCTTACAAGGTTTCATCAGGCCAATTGTAATTTTATTTTATTTTTATTGAACAAAAAATAAGGAAATTTGTCAGTGTAAGGAGGATTAAGAGTGGATAATCCATTTTTGTGACTCATTCTGATAAGAAAAGAGCTCATCAACTCCCTGTAGCCTTGCATCTGAAGACAGTTGCTGACAGATTGCACAAAATATGTCCCTGCATTTTAGGACCCCGAGACAGCATCTTGCAAGGAGATAAAACCAAATAAAACCTGACAAACCGTCTTTGTACTGGAGAGATGAGAAGCAAAATGCAGATAGTTTCTGTTGGAGGATTTGTATATGAAGCTGTGAGAAAGGGCATTGAGTTATGACTTTAACTCCTTAAATGTTCTCTTAAATATGAAGGATCTCGGTTAATTAAAAGCTATTGCATAACTGCTGCTGGGGAGTGAAAAGTTTATTTTTAATTATGCTGCCTTACATAATTGTTACATGATGACAGAGGCAGCATGATGAAGTGATAGAGATTTAAGTATGCTTTTTTAATACAGTGAAATTAAAAAGTGAGGTGTGGATGCATTCATTCATCCCTGACTTGTACCTGCATCTGTCCCATGGCCTCTGCTTCAGCACTCAGTTTTTGAGGACAGTGTCAGTTTATTCTGTACTTGTACAGCCCACAGCTGTGATGATGACATCTTGAATGTGGTGTTCATCATGATAATAAATACTCTTGTTTGCTTTCAGCTTTTCCTTTGATCTTGGAAGGTTTTGGCCAGCAGACCGGTACACATGCATCTGTAACTAATATGCCAACAAATCACATCTATAATTTAATGTAGTTGTGGAAAACCTATTTAAGCTGGATGATTTCTTAAGTAAATTATTTAACTGTGGTTATAAAACTGTATTTTTTGCCTTAATACAATGAACTGTTTGCTTTAAAAACTGAGCATACAACAGGAAAATTAAGTACATTGTTTTTACCTGCAGAGAGCATCTACAGCAATGTTGCTAACAAAAAGGAAAAGTGAAATGTATGGGAACAAATTTTTTGCTTATAATGTAATTAAAAGAAAAACTTCTCTATCACTTAGAAGTGTCTTCTATGAAATACTCCCTATTCTCTTAATTTTGAAGCCTCTGTGTGTGTGCTTTGTGTTTGCCAGCATTTGAGAGGCTGTCAGTCACTGGGTCATTAGAAGAACTTGCCCCACATCTGCACACTTGATGCTGGGGCTGCTGGTGGCAGCTGGGCTCAGCTCCAGTCCTCAGCTCCATCATCCAGTCCCTGGTGGGGGACACACTGGAGGCCTTGATTGTTGAAATGGTGTGTCCTGAAGTGTGATGTTCAATTTATCTAACAAAAATACTCATCTATGGGAGCCACCACCAGCTGATCAGGCCAAACAGAAAACCAGACAGGAAAACAGAAGCTCATAGAGTGTTCCTGGGTAGACCCTTTTTAGACTTTAAAAGGCTTGTTTCTAGCCACGAGCAAACTACTGTCAGTTCACTTCTGCTTTGACAAGCACCTTTCCTACAAAAGGACTGATGATGATGATGATTATTGTTGAGATGGCCTATATTGTGGAGGGGTTTTAAACTAAATTATGATAGACACCATAATAGCTCTGAGGAAATCCGGTGTGAGACTCCTTTGCTTTGTAGCCTTGGTCTGCCCTTGCTTCTCTACAAATTCTGTAATATCCAGAAGTATCCAAGATTTTCTTGAGTACAGAGGAAAAGCTGGAATTGAGTTACAAGCTGACTTAATGTGACTTTCATCGGAAACTTATGGCTATTGAATATTTTTGACAAAGTCTTGTTAGAGTTTTCAAGTTTGCTTTGTGAGTGCATTTATTAATTAATGTCTGCCTTTTTCATGATATAATTTTCTTAAATGGAAGCCATCACAAGGGATTTCCTTTTAGTGATTTTGTAATTATTTTGTCTTAGAAGTATTTGTTAGCAAAAGCATATGAAACTGAATGGATGTAAAAATCAGTAACATTGGATTCTTTGAATAATAGAGAATTAATGTGATGAAGATCTGCAATATCAGGTTGTATCTGTGGAACAGATAAGCAGAGATGCCTGTGTGAGGTACATGAAATTATGAATTTATAGGAAGTGACAAGACTCTCTGTTGGTGATGTTACATATGAACGTGCTTTCATCCTGTTATTTGATGGGGTGGTTAACAGTCAGTGGTATCATGTGCCTGGTGTTAACATACATCTGTATGGACAGCAGGCTTGTGCACTGACCTTTTTCAAGTTTGTCCATGCATCTCAACTGCCATCTAAGTATAAAACCGCCAAAACCAGTAATTTGAATGTTAATTTGTGAACTTCTTATTGTAAGTATGTGCTTCTTTTGTCCTTTCGAAGGACTTACCATTTTCAGATAGCTGGAAAAAGTAGGACAGGAAGTCAGGGTGCCAGGTAACTCTCAAACCAGTTTGATTTCCCATGACCAGGGTAGGTACTGGGAACCCTTGACTGGGATGAAGATGCCATTATGATTTTGAACGCTAAAATCCTGCATCTTTCTTTGGCAAGGAGTGTACTTTAGTATCAGGGCTACCTTGTATACTGCTTGTCTTCATTTTTCTTATGTATTACAGGGCAATGTGTGCCAATTGTAAAATTGGAAGGAGAGGCTTAACAGAGAGGCACTGGGGCCAGCAGTAGTGTTGGTGTTGGGGGTAGGATTTGGTGGGTGGAATGGTTCAGCTCCACATCCTCAAACTCCAGAAATTCATTACAAGGGGAAAGGACACAGAGGAGCTGCAGCAGGTGCAAATAACCCCATCCAGTGACCTACACCAGGAATACATAATAGTGTATATTGGATATATGATGTTAGATGCAGAATTTAGGCATTCCAGGATGGGGATGCAGTAGAAGACTGCAAAGAGCAAATAGTGCTGAACCCTGACAAACCTCATCAGTCAGCCAGCACACCAGAACCATCACGTCTTCAAAGGCACTCCAGCTTTTCTCTCCTCTTTGTGAATTAGCTGACTTTCCCCAGAAGCAAGAAAAGAATAAGTCTCTGTTTTAAACACCAGCTTACTTAGCTCAGCCCTCAAAATTAAAATCTGTCTACGACTGGGACTTGTTGGCTTCTGCTCTGTGGTTCTCTGGGGAAGAGCTGCTCACTCTCACAGCTGGTTTCCCTGGGGTTTGGCTGAAAATCCGCTGCTGCCATCGCCTTGATTCTGTGTGCATCCCAGGGGTGGGTAGCATTCGGTGTCCTGCTTTGTGCCTTTGCCTTGCTGGCATTTCACAAGGGGAAATTTTAAGTTTTAGATCACTTACAAACCAAGACGAAGTAAACTTAGGTTAATTTGAGAGCTTTTAATTTTTATTGTGGGGGATAGTGAACATTTGTTTTTCTAACTTACGAGTTTCCTCCCCCCAGAAATGTAAGCAGAAAGGAGGCGGCATCACTTGGAACATTTAGGTTAAGTTTCATTTTATGGAAATGTTTTTCCTTAGTTGTTAAAAACAGATTGAGGTTTTTGACAGCACAATGTGGTGTCCAGCCCTTGTGTGGGTGGCAGGGAACATTTTGTAGGGGGGTGCCAGATGTTTTCCTCTGTCTCAGGGAGTATCTTGGTAAAAACTCATCCTTTTGGTGGGATCTGCTGCTGTACAAGCTGCAAAAATTTAAATGAATCCCAAACACACATGCTGCCCTGTGCTCTTGTACCTCAGGAGCTCCATAGGAAGCCAGGAGACCTTCTGTCTTAACCTGGGGCTTCAGGACCAGCTGCTTCTCCGAGTCATCATCTTCACTGCCTCACTGCTGCAAATTATTTGAATTTGATGTGGGTCTACAAGGTAATAGCACTCGTGGTCACTGGTGGGGCTGTTGGGCTTCACTCATGGTTTTTCTTGCCTGTGATGGTACTATGAGAATGGTTGTCTCTGGCTGAACGATATGATCTCTGTTTGCTTGGTGGTTGGAGGTGTCTGCTTTGCCCTTGAAGTCAGAGCAACACCTTTTCTTCCACTGATTTTGTTTCACCGATGCCTAGCTGCTGTAAAATGGGTATTGAGTGCAATTCCCTGGATGTGTTTTCCTGCACTGTGCTTAGGGGTCAGTATAGGAAAAATTAATCTGTGTTCGTAGTGAGGACACAGCATTCCATAGGAGTGCTCTCAGCCACTGGAGGGATTTGTGTCTGTTTTCTGCTGGGTATCTATTTTTGCTCCACAGAGGTGTGTAGACCAGAAAGTCAACAAAATGTAGGTCCACAAGAATACTGGAAGCTGTGGAATCCAACTGTCCATCTTGGAATGGGAGCAATGTATTTAGGCCATCCCTAATGGATCAATCCTAGCTTACTTAGCTTATTCTTTTAAAAACATAAGGCAAGAACATTTTTTACTATCTTGTTCCCGTGCCCTGTCCTTGCAGGTTTTTTTTTAATGGTAGCCTAAATATTCCTTGCTGGCAATGAAGCTGATTAATTTTTGGTTTGCTCTCAATGGACACTTAGTACAATTGACTACTGTCCTTTTTATAACCTTACACCGCTTTGAAGAGTGTTACTGAGTTCAGACTTCTCTTTCTAAGAATAAATACTTTCTTTGAGCCTTTCCTCAGAGGGACACCCAGCTTTGTAGTAAAGGATTCAAAATCTGGAATATTTCTCTTGGTCACCTAGTAGGTTGTCTGGGAAGCTTTCTTACTATATATAGTAGAGGTGATTCATGGAAAAATGCTGGATATAATCTGTGTTTGCTATCTTAATTGCTAAAAGGTTTCTTTCTGAACCTCTTCATAAAGATAACTTTACCAGATATGAGTACACATGTAAGCAAAAAAAAAAATCTTCTCTAAGACAAAACATTACTGAAGATCCTTTCCATACAATAGCAATTTAAGTTCTTCGTTATTCCTTTCAAAATTTAAAATGGAAAGATTCAGGGAATCATGAACAGTTTTTCTCCCTTCCTATCTTGAAACCCTGCTGCAGAAGTTGCGCATCTTCCAGAATACCACAGGGCGACTTTGTAAGTATGGGGGCAACCAGAGCTGGAGTTGCTCTGTGGATTTGAATGACTTCAGACTATTTCCTTGCAGCTGAATATTTGACTGTGTGGGAAGGTTTTCTAGTTCCTCTCTTCTAAAAGCAATGAAAAAACAGTGAGGAAGAAAACACTAAGTAAATTACAGTTCCAAATTTATTCAACAGATCACAGCTTCCATACCACGGATACTGTTTATATCACTAATATTTCCCACAAAGAAAGGAGGTAGTGCCGCAGACCTGCAATTAATACTTCTCTTCAGCAAAATGATATGATGTAGCTGTCCTGATTCTCCATATATACAAAATCAGCATGTTCCAAGCATTATTTTGTGCTCTGCTTTAGTTTCTTGGGAGAATTCTTGCAGTGGAAACTGATACTTAGTTTATAAAAAGCATGTTCGGTACCACATGGAGGGATTTTTGTGCTGTGTGATGTGGCACATCTTCTCTTCAGATTATAGACAGTCAAAGTTAATTGCAATTGTAATGCCAGGCTACAGGCAGCTCTGGCTGCCTGGCCTGGCCTTTTGATCAGCTCCCCTTGCTGTACTCTCCAAAGTTTGGGCTGCTGGTTTGAAAAATGCGGGGTGGACATTTGTTTGCCTGGGGTACTCCCCATGGAGGGAGCCTGGCCACTGGTGTGGAAGGATGCACTGGTCCCTGTGGGTGCTTGTGTCAACAGGATGGAAACACCCTTAGCAGCCATTCAAGGAAGAACAAAGGCTCTAAGGCTGGACATCAGCAAAGGGTGCAGCCTGGATCTGCTCCCTCATCTAAGACAGGTTTAAGAGTTTTGGGTATAACAAAGTGAAACCTAACCTGTGGAAGGTAGGGGATTTATTTTTTTCTTTTCCAGCCACTTTTTTCAGAATATTTTAAGTGCTTTGTTGCAGACAATAAATAGATTGTTGAAGAAAGCTGAAAGGACAAGCAAGTATTTATCTTCATTTTTTAGGTGCCTTTTTACCTTTGAAATCTGATCTAGCTTTTTGAAAAATATAAGATCTTTACTTCAACTAGATTTTTCTTCTTCCAGGCAATGAGACACAGGACAAGAGAAAATAGACTCAAGCTATGATAGAGAAGGTACAGGTGAGACATTAGGAACAATTTTTCAACTGAAAGGGTTTTCAGGCATTGTAATGGGCTGCTCAGGGAGGTGGTGGAGTCCCCACCCCTGGAAGTGTTCAAGAAATGACTAGACATAGCACTTTGTGCTATTGTTTGTTTGACGAGGGAGTGTGTGGTCAAAGGTTGGACTTGATGATTTCAGAGGTCTTTTCTAACCTTAATGATTCTATTTTTCTATTATTCTTCTTCTGTGAGAGCAACAGGGTTGTCATATGCAAACAATAAAATATCTGCATTTGAGACAAAGTGGTTTGTATATTAGGATTTCTGGTTACCAGAGTTGTTGAGGGAAAGCTTCATAACAGCTGGGGTGGTCACAGCTTTGGGTGGAAGTGTTGCCTGCAGGGCAAGATAACAAATGAAACAAACACACAGTTTGCAGAGGTGAAGGGAGAGCGCAGCTTTACTGGTGAGGTTGGTGATCCAAAAGAGAAAAATCATAACAATCTTTCCATTTTTATAACTTTCAGAGTGCCCACCCATCACACTATTCAACTAAAGCCCATTTTACTACTGTGTCCCCTAAACATCCAACAGGATGGTCCCTTGTTACCTATCTCCACCCCAGTCCAGCCTCTGGCCCCTAACTCTATGTTTTGTCTTAATATTCCATTTACCTATACAGAAGAGTGCAAACATGTGAAACACAGGCTTTTCTTGGCCCTTAATGTTCAAAGTTATCCAGCTACCTAGCTAGAGTGAATTCCCCAAATCTTAAACACACCCCCTAAGGCATTAAAGGCTTCTGTTAAATATAAGGATCTATCTCTGGATAACAAAACCAGAAAACCCTCAATATCTACTTATGGGCACTTATTGCATCTAGTTGGCTTTGCATTCCCACTTCTTTAGAAATGTGAAATTATACTTTATAAATCAGGGTTTGTTTTTCTTTTTTTTTTTTACCTCTACCTGTTTCCATCACCATCATAATATGGATGTCACCAGGTGCAGATAGTCATGAAACCACCAGCACATTCCAGTCTGTGAAGCAGTGCACTATCCTGTGTGTCAGGGTCCCAAGGAGAATGTTTCAGATGAGTGCAGCTCTCTTAGGGATGTACTTGGAATTTGTAGATCTACTAGGAATTGAATTTTATTTTCTCTCCCATGGTAACCACTAGTTTTTGCTTAGTGCAAATGACCGTCTTTCATAAGAAGGCACATTTTTTATAGAAAAATAACTAGTAAAAAAAAAACCCAGAGCTGCTCTGCGTCTAGAGATGAAATGTGCCTTAACTAAATCATTACTTCTAGGAAAGTTGTTTAGTCAAGCTGGCACCCAGCTGCCTTCACACTGGCCAGCAATAGTCTCCCACCAAACGACAGGACTCTGTCTGGAATTTGTTTTCTTAAGAAGTAATCCTTGCAAATCCTCATCTCAAATTGCAATTTTCTCTTTCCCTAGTTTCTCTGATTGTGCTAAATCCAGGTATCCTTGATATCCCTTGCCTGTTATATCTTCCCTGTGTCTCAGCCAATTCCCTACGCTCTAATCTTTAATCCTGGCGTTTTTTTCTTTAGCCTGTGGTTTTGCATTAGTTAATCTGTATTTTGCACATGCCTGCTTTATCTTGAAACACAATTTTAATTTGGATCTAGAGTGAGCATATTGTTGCTTCTGCTGAGTGAGCACAGATGCTCTGTAAGTTGTTCTCTGGCAGTCTGAGAGAGGACAGCTCTTGTGTGCTCTGGGTTACACACTGATGGTCACTTTCTCTACCAGTGCAGAGCCGTCCCTGCAGCTCTTCTTGTTGGCAGGGGGGACATGCTGTTAGAAGTGCAGCAGTGACTACGGGAAATTACAGACTGGTGCAATTTAGGACAGTTCAGAAATTCTCCTAAAATTGTGTTGGGAAGTTGGATTGGACTTGGCACAGAAAAGCACCCAGTAGGGCCTTTGCCCAGTGCGGCTGAGTAATCCTTAAGATGTTACCTTCATTTGTGTATTGATATACAGTATTTTCAGCCAGTGTCCAGGCAGCCCACCAAATTCTGTTAACAGTGTGATCCTAAGGGGATTAGCTAATGACTTTCCATACTGATTGGGTAATGACTTTTTGGAAAGTGAGAGCTCAGCAGAAAACAATCCTGGCAATTACTGTCTGCTCATGTCAATACTGCAAGTGCTGCAAAGCAGCTACATGAATAAAATGGCTTAACTTCTCAAATTAAGTCTGTCTGTCTCACTAACCTCCCTACAGTCTCCTACTCTTGTCTGATACAGAAATCTCTTTTATGCTCCAGACTCTTTGATAGTGACAGTGTTACAACCTCCCTGAACAGATTCTTGGTCTGTCTGCTGTGAGAGCCTTTGGTGGCATACCCTGGGCCCTCTTGGCATTTTGGGTGCAGTCTCATGGTACAGACCAGTCCTGCAGTGGCATATTCATGTTCTCCCCCTGTCCCCTCCTTCACATGAGGAGTAATACTCAGTATGCTACTGAAAACGGCCAAAAAGCTTTCCTGACTTTGGAGATATGACTTTCTGCTCTGTGCAGCTTACCCTGTGACTGGAGAGGCACTGCTGCTGGCTGGAAGGTACCTTAGCTGCTGGAGAGAGGTGGAGATGTATTCCCCAGCCATGCGCTTTGCGCAGCTGAATTCTCTCTGCCCTGAAGACACGGGATGGAGGGTGATTCTGTTAGCCAGGTTAGGAAGGAAGAACAGAGATGGAAGGCTCAGGGGGCAAGTTCAGCCTTGCTCTCGTGCCTTCTTCTAAGCTCTTGATGTCAAGAGTGCAGTCCAGTGCCCAGGATTGGTGGGATGCTGCTGGAGGGGATGCAAAGCAATCCAGCTTTTGTGCTGGGTGAGTGAGCATGCTTGCATGATTAAATTCACCTTTTGGGTATTTCATTTCTGTAAAGGAAAATCTCAAAGTGCACAAAACCCAGGAAAAGAAGGGATTTTAGGCATCGAGATCTAGTACAGGTATTACTGGTGATGTAAATATTTAGGTTTTTTTAAAATGTATTATCAAGAGAGGCAGTCTAAACAGAGCCCTGAATGAAGGGCTGGACACAAGGGGAGAAGCAGCTGAATACATAAACCCTTACAGGTCAGGAAAAGGGCAACTTTCCAACCAGGATTCTGGTATCTCTTCCAGAAAGGTGGAGTATAACCTCACACTGATCCTTAGGGTATGCAAAGGAGAACAGTTATGCTACAAGAACAACTCAAAACTAAAACAAAAATATACCCAAGAATAGATTTGAACCCTACCAGCACTTAGGGCTTTTTTCTCTTGTGGAGGCAAGAAAGGGTGTGTAGCACAAACATCTTGGCATTTGGAGTAATTTTTACTTTTCCTAAGGACTCATTTTGCCAACAAGACAATAGTTAAAAGATGTGTTAGCAACTGTGTCTGCAACTGCATCCTTCAGCCATTGTTATGCGTAATTACTCAGTGTTTTATCAATTCTGTTATGCTCCCAGTAGTGTGGTTTGAGAGCCAAAGCACATCATTGAGATGTCTGTTTGGGTCCCAGCAGAGGCACTGAAACTTGGCTGACTAACTGCTTTGTGCTGTTTGTTTTACCCCTGTTGCTTGATGCTTGATGTAAAAACCAAATAAACCCATCCAACCTGTAAATGAGATAGCAAAGTTCATAACAATAGTGGCCTGTATACCACAGTTTGCCTTCTGATGTATCGAGTTTATAACATTCATCTTTAGCCAATAGTTAGCAAGAGGAAAAATTGCAGAAATATGGTACAGTGAAAGTAAATCTGGCTGCTTCCTCTTTTCCCAACTACTGTTAGAGAGTCTTAAGCAGTGTTGGTAAGTTTGGTTATAAAGAGCAACTTCATTTTGAAGGTGTTGGGCACATCCTGACAATGAGCTTAGATATCGTGTGATCAAGAAAACTCTTCTTATGCCTGTTTTACTGGTACCATATTGCTTTGGAGAGTTCTATAAGCTATGTTCAGGGGTGTTTTTCAAGCAGCAGTAAGCTCATATCTGCTACAGCTGCCTGCATCCTCCTTCCCCACCATTAATGACCTGCTTCCTTGCAGAGGATAACACCTATCCATGGTTTCAAGGGAAATTTGGTCAGTAAAATGCTATTACATTTCTTTATTTTGGCAACTATCCTTTTCCCTTTCATCTTCATCTGCAAGTACAGAGGTCAGGAGTTTTTTTTATGAAAAGTATTTCTTCCTTAAAAAAAAAATAAAAGTGGCGTATCTATGCCTGGAGATCAAGTATGGTGTGTTTTGAGCATGCAAACACAAGAGATTATAATGCAAACTGATTTGCAGCCTTTGAGTGTAGCAGCCATTGCCAGCTGTTGGCCACTATAAAGTGCTATTGTGTCTCCTGGTTGTCACTGCCATCTCCAGTGATGCTATGAATGGTGCCAAGTACATCCCCTCACACACTGCCTCGGAGTGGGGGGGCACCCTTCCTGACTCTTCACAGAAGCACGTCCCCACTGCTGTCACTCATCTTCCTCTGGCCCTGGCTGAGCAGGGGTGCCTCACAGGCTGCCCCTTTCCCTGTGCTCCCCATCACTCAGCTGCTTTTGTCGTTCACTGGTCAGTGTTGTGTGTTCCTTCAGCTATTTAAGTTTTGTGCCTTTCACGATTTTTTACAGGCTGAGTCATCACCACGGCTCCAGAGTACTCCTGCACCTTCAGCATCTTGAATTTTGGTTTAAATCTTACTATTTGAGCCAATTTCTGCTGTTTTCCTTCGCTGTCCTGATTTTGCAGATTATAAATTTAAATGAGGAGGGCTCTGATTTTCTACTCTCCGCTGCTCCTGGGCCCTTGTTGCATAGTAAGCGACCAGCTGACAAACACTGCGTGTAACATCATGCATATTCCTGCTGACATTGTTGACAGCAGAGCTCATGCATAAAAAAAATTATGCCATAAAGCATAGGTAGCTCTGCAGACTTCTGCTCTATTTAATGCCCAAGTCAGAATATTGGTCAAAGCTTCTCTAAGAACGAGAGATGACATTTCCCCATCTGCTCATGCGAGAGGAGGAGTTTGTTCTTTGAAAAGCAGAATAATTGTTAGAAGACAAATGAGCAGGCCAAAATGCAATATGCTCCAGGAATAATTGCTCCTGAGTTGCAAATGTGTTCAGTGAATAAGGGCTGTGTAGCAACGCTGTTGGGAACATGTGTGAAAGCTTTTTAATGCTGCTGGCAAAGCAGAATGGTGCTTCTTTCTGACCATGAAGTAAAATAAGAAATGGATTTCATAATAATTTTAAAATAAGAAGGAAGAAAGTTTTTGTGCTTCTTATCTAACTTATCTTCTTAGCTAACCTATTTTCTTCTGAACTGTGCCCATTTGTTAAACCAGGGACCCAAGGATGGGGTCAACAGACATCATAGTCCTGTTCTATAAGGCTGCCTTCCTGCTGTTTGTTTGGCAAATTACATAATTACAGAACAGTTAGGGTTGGAAGGAATCTCTAAAAGTCATCTAGTTCCAACTCACCTGCCATGGATGGGCAGGGACATCTTTAACTAGATCAGGTTGCTCAGAGCTCCTGTCTCACTTCAAATGTTTCCAGGGATGGGGCATCTACCACCTCCCTGGGCAACCTGTGCCAGTATTTCACCACCCTCATCATAAAAAATGTATTTCTTATATCTGACCTGAAGCTACACTTTTTTAGTTTAAAACCTCTACATACCACCTGTCCTATCACAATGGGTCCTACTAAAAGTCTGTTCCCATCTTTCTTAAAGATCCCTCTCTACTGAAAGGCCACAGTAAGGTCTCACTGAAGTTTTCTCTTCTACAGGCTGAACGCCAACTCTCTTAATCTGTCCTCATAGGAGAGATGCTCCATCTCTCCGATCATCTTCCCTGCCCTCCTCTGGATTCACTCCAACAGGTTTGTGTCTTTCCTGTGTTGGGGGCTCCAGGGGTGGGTTCCAAATAGGGTAGAGCTCTCTCAGTGCTCATGAGGGCAGAGTGGAGGAGCAGAATCGCCTCCCTTGACTTTCTGCCCATGCTGCTTTGTATGCAGCCCAGGATGTAGTTGGCTTTCTGGGTTGTGAGTGTACATTGCCAAGTCATATCCAGTTTTTCATCCACCACCACCCCTAAGTCGTTCTCAGCAGGGCTGTTCTTGATCTGTTCATCCTCCAGTCTGTGTCCATACAGGGGGTTGCTCTGATCCAAGTGCAGCACCTTGCACTTGCTCTTGTTAAATCTCACGATGTTCCCATGAGCCCACTCCTTGAGCTTGTCCAGGACCCTCTGAATGGCATCCTGACCTTTAGGCGTGTCAACCACACCTCTCAACTTAATGTCATCTACTAATTTGCTGAGGGTGCACTTGATCCCACTGTCCACGTTGTTGATGAAGCTATTAAACAGTATTGGTACCAGTACAGACTCTGGGGGACACTGCCCATGACTGATCTCCATTTCAACAATGAGCTATTTATCCATTGTAAGATGCGACTTCATGGCAAGAGCTGCCTCTCAGTTTGCTAAACCACCCTCCTGCATTCAGGGTGGAGGATCTGCAGGCACATAACCAGTCAGCATCAGAAGTTTCTGCCCACTGACCATATGATGAGACAGTTCATGCTCCATTCCATGTACTTCTCCCACTTTGAGGACGCCATCACCATCACCCAAGTGGACAGAATGATGATGATTCTTTCAGTGTTGAAGGTTCTCTTCTATACTGTGCCTTAGTATTCAGTGCAGCAGGAACCTGCAGCCCAGGTCTTGCCCTCTTGTGCCTTGCAGAGCCATCCACGCCAAACATCAGAAGTATCTGACATGAAATAGAAGATGCTACTGGCAACTATCCGAAAGGCAGGTGGCCAGGGTGTAATCCCCCTCCCTGTGGTGATTTGAAACCACTGTAACAAATATGTCGTGTTGCCTCTTGAGGCGCCCTATTCACTATGTTTC
>VYZS01020773.1:9751-24516 GCA_013400695.1 Neodrepanis coruscans | reverse complement strand
CAATATCACAAGAAAACAGGGTTCTGTGTGTTGTGTTTTTCTGTCTTTGGACAATCTGCTGAAGCCTGTAGAAGAAATAAGACATAAAAGGAGGAGGTAGATGTGGAAAAGCGGGAGGCAGCTTGCTAAACTTTCAGACCTCAAAATTCTCAGTCCTGAATACTCTTTTTATATTTCTTTTAGTTATCTTTCCCAACCAGTAAAAAGAAGTCTGGAAACATCATATCTTTTCATTTCTCCATTAACAGTATTTTTTTTTCCATTTCTTTTGCTCCTGGCCCCATGCAGTACAGAGTTAACACCCAGCAGGCAATGTGTTTTCAAGGTCTCTATGACATCCCCAGCTGCCTATATATTGTAAGAATTTCACAGCTGTTTCTGTCAGATTTACTTTCTGGAAATCAAAGTTCTTAAAGATGCAGCTCCCATACCAAAAAGCACAGATGAAAGACTTTTCTGAATCTGCACTAAATGTCACTTAGTGCACAACCAAGTTCTCCTAATGTGTTGTGGTACATAGTATTTGTACTGCAATGGCTTAAGTTACCACCCGTAAGCAAAGCTGTCCTGATGAATGTCAGACATACTATTAGCATTCTCAATTATGGAGCATCTTTGAACCTCAGATAAAAAGAATTAATGTATTTAATGGAACAGACTAAAAGCAGTTACTGGAGCAGCTGGGAAATAATTTCTGAGCCTGCCCCAAAATAGGTTGCTTTGGCTGTGTGAGCCAGTACATTTAATATCTATAGGTCATATTTATTTACAGGATGCACAAAATAGTCTCTGATATGTGCAGTGGGCATCTATATGCACTACCACTTCTTTACCCCCTATGTGCATAACTGCATATACATATATACACACACATACAGAAATCCAAACACATTCTCTAGCAGAGGCACTGAATACTAATGACAGGAAACACCTTAACTGCAACTACTCCTTTGCCACTGGGCTTTTTTTCTCTCTCTCTTCCAAGACTTTAGGACATCTGTTGTTTGTGCTACTCTCCCTTCTCTTCCACTGATTTCAAGTCACAGCGGGGCTCAAGGAGACTCAAAACCAGAAGGCAGGATGGCATGCTAGAGGGAATGCCTGTTAAAGCCTAGCACAAGCATTTACATGTGAATCACGTTCCTCAGCTGTTGAAACAGCAGATGCTAATCAGGAAATGCCTACACAGCTCTCCTCATTACATACTTCACTGAAAATGCTACCCCCTGTGTTCCCCACGAAGTTTTACTTCCTTGTAAAGCTCAATTACCATAAACACTACTTCTTAGCCAATACTCACTTTTTTTTTTTTTTTTGCTATAAACAAAAGCTGTTTGTCATTCTATGTTCCTCTGTACTAGAGATGGTTGGCTGCCTCTAAACTCTGTGTGTTTTCCCTAACAATATCCATTAAGATACTTAAACAAGAGTCCTTCAAATCATATCCCTTCTCTGAATCAAACCTGGCTCTTTCTTCTCTCACTTCTTTGGCATGTGCCATAGTGTTTCTCGTAGTGCCCAGCATATGAACTGGTAGGTATTTACCAAGTTAAAAAAAGGATTATGACAACACAATTACTTGACTACTTCTGGAAAAAATGTTATCATTTCTATTATATTATCATTACTTTAAGCATAGTAATAGTCTGATAACTTTTCTTTCTTTTTTTTTTTTTGGCCTATAAGGAAGAGTCAAACCTGAATACTGTGCCCAGCCTATTCAACTCCAGATGCCTGGATAGTGTAACAGCTTTGGACAGGGCTTGTATTAATTAGGTGTATTAGGTGGCAATTCTGCCTGGATTAAACTCTCAGTCAAAAAGTCCCTTAAATTTATGTTACTTTAAAATAGACTGATAATTCCACCGATGTGGGGAGTATTCATTAATGAAAATTAGGCATCTGACAATTACTATACTGAACTGCAGCCATCAGTTCCTCTGAGGAAAGAATTACTTAGGAAACTTCTGAAATGGCTACTTTCCTTGAGGCTCAGGTTGAAACCGAATATTTTTAAGTTGAGAGTGATGCCTAAAGTCTTGCCTCAGATACTATCTCAGCTGTCTGAAAAGCTTTAAGGATATAACATAACACCTAAGGTATTGTTTTTGCATGTACCCAGGACAAATCTAAATTTGTATGTCTAAGATTCAAACCAGTAAGAGCTCTGAGAAAAATACTGATGTGCTAACAGCACCGACTTTAATAAAAGTTATCCACAGGTAGCTTTATTCAAATCCATTTCTGGAGGGAAAGGCAGTACAATGGCATTTTTTAAGGGAAATTCAGTGGTGAGGGCACTCCTCTAGGCTATCTGCCTGTCTGTATCCAACATGAAGGAATCCAAATCTGAATCTGGCTGACATGAATAATTTAGATCTTCCCTACAAGAATGACTTTTTGGGTTTTGATCTCAGGACATTTTGTATTAGGAAGTGACACGATTTGCTAAGAAGAATTTGTGTTCAGGATTTCTCCTCCAAGGTCAATGTTCAGACTTAAGCCGTAGTTTTACACAAAAACTGGTTTTATTCTGTCATAGCAATATTTGAAAATTAATGTGTATACCAGCTACCAATTTTGAAAATCCCAGGAATGGGTTTTGGCTGTGAACTGCAATCTGATACAGCTTCAAGAGTCCTGGAGAAGTGAAAGATATATGGAACTGCACCTTGCTGAGAAGGATTTTTATTTGGCTATTTTTGCTTGATGTGAGTCCTATTTGAAGAGATTTTAATTCTTCTGGTTGCAGGAATGATCATGGGTCCAAAATTATGGAATCAAAAGATTTATCATTGTGGAGTTTTCAGTTTTGGGGCCACCACCAGCATTGCAAAATTTTAGCATTATAGTATTACTTCATAATGATGGGGTCTTAGCTCATCGAAGTATGTGGTGATGTCAAAATCTACTTTCATTTAAGAATAAAACAAAAACGAAATAAAATAAAAAGAACCATTATCCATTTCTCAAATCTGGGAGTGCCTGAACAACACAGCTCAGGCTACTCGTAGTGTCAACATGGAGGCATAAGAGTATTGAAAAGTAATACATATAACAATTGAGATGAATTCCCTACCAAGTAATGTCCTTCTGTCAATCAAGGACTGAAATCTGACATGATGAAGCTAGGCCTCAATGCTAATCAACAATAGCAAATGACTATAGCTCAAAATCAAAGTATAGTAAACTTTATTGTCCCACAAGTCATTGAGTAGTTGAAAATATTTAGTATCAGTGTAATTTCCAGCTGCTGGGACTTCACAATTTAGTCTGTTCAATTTGGCTAGCTTTTGTGAAGTTGCACCTATCCATTTATATCCATGGTCTTTCTCTTAAAATGATCCCCACAAAGCACAATGTTTTTCTACTACAGGTCTCAGAAAGAAGAAATATTCTGTGAATCAGTGTTGTAAAGTAAAAACTAGCACAACAAGATAACTAGCCATAATAGCTTCTAGATATTGTTTAAAAATTACATGGACACCTGCAATTTTCAATTATATTTCTGTCCAGTACATCCATCAATAGCAAACTGTCAGAACTGAACAAAAGTAACCTTCCATTCCACACCACGAGGGACAGTGTAAGACCATGGCTCTGCAATGGTCAGCTGTTCCAACAACAAGGGCTTTCTCAAAACTTTTCTACCTTTTAGTCCTGAATTTTTAAGCCCTTTTAGAGTTGTGTTTTATTCTGAAATACAGAAAAGAAGGGTAGGTAGAGCTCACAGAAGTGATGGAGCTAGCAGACATCCTCTTGAATTGCAGCCAGCAACAAATAAAGAGGCAGTGGACTCCTGTGGAGATGGGCACAACAAGACTTGTTCATCACATCAGGCAGCAAAAGGTTGGCTGTAGGCTGAACTAGCTGCAGTTTCTCCTTGGTGCCATGCAGAAAACACAATCACAATACAAACTCAAAGAGATTGTCAGGCAAGGAACAGCCAGTCTAATCAAGCCCTTTAAAAACAAATCCAATACCATCTATTATTTGCACTTAGAAGTCCAGGTTATGGAACAGGACCTCAGTGCTTTTGAAGTACAGACCAAGTAGAATCTGCCTGATGTGAAAACCTCACAATCCAAAACGCCTAAAACATCCAATCAATAATATCAGCATGGTAGCAAATGGTTATTGAAGGTTATTTGTAGAAATGAAGACAAAGATTCTTAAAGAAAGATTGGAGAAAGGGCAATATTACGTTTGTGGAGGCTTATGGGAAATTTCTGCAGAGGGAGAAAAGCAGTATAGAGTCAACAGAAAAGTGTTTTGAGGATTACACACTAGGAACACAGGAATAAAAAGAACGAAGTGACATTTTAATAGTGGATAGAAAGGTTGGAAATGACTCATGAAAAAGGGTCTTAAAATTGAAAAGAAGCAGTCTATTTAATGAGAAAAAGGCACTCAGATGAGAAATACATTTTAAATAATGAAGGTGGGAAATGAAATTTGTGGCAGACTTCTGAATGGAGACTGTGGGGGTAGACTGTGTTTCTCACTGCAGGAGGGGAGGATGCTACACTAATCAAGGTGTGAGCTGAGTTGATGAGATACCAGAAAACAGCCACAGTGCAGTGGAAGGGCAAAAGGCCTTGTCATTTATATATTTGTGGAGCAAAACTTGTAAGACCTCAAGCCTTCTCCTGCACACGAGACCTGGAATAAACCTAAATTGATTGGTTTTTTTTTTTTTTTGACTGGCTGCACATTAAATTAGGTGAGTTAGACTACTATTACAGGTTAACCGGGTGAGGGATGGGGGGGGTGTCTTTTAAAACTTTTTTTTTTTGTCTTTTCCTGGGAGAGTGAAGCAAGCAAAATAGCTGCACCCCAGTGCCTTATGGTGCAGTGGGGAGGTCAGTAGTAGAGTGGGGCCATGACCACGGAGCATAGCGGGGCTGGCCTGGCCCAACCTGGCCCGTGCTCACTGCTGTGATGGAGGCAGGACAAGGTCAGGAGCAGCACTGCTGCGCTGGCCCGCCACTCCTGCAGCTCTCTGCCCACTCTGTGCTATCACCATTGGTGCTGCTCCTGCGGCTCTTCACCCACTCTGTGCTGCCGCCATGACGGCACGGCTCAAGGTGGGCATGGAGCCTCCCGCTGCCACAGTGGTGTGGGGCACCAGCAGTGCAGGTGGAGCGAGTGTTGCCTTGGGGTTAGGGTTAGGAGCCGGGACAGGCCCCAGGCCAGCACTGTGGTGAGGGGAAGTCCCATGCCAGCAGATGCAGTAGCTGCTCTGGCCACATCCAGAGGTGGTGCCACCGGCGCCCTGGGTTCCCTTGGGTCCTCACAGTGCTGGCAGCAGATGGGTGGTGGCCCCTCCCATGGCAGGCAGCGAGTACCCATGTGGGCAGTGCCGCTGGTGCCCCTGGATCCCTGCAGTGCTGGTGGGGTGGGCAGCAGAAGCCCCTTTCTGCGGCGAGTGCTGCTCCCAAGCATTTTGGCACAAATGCTGCCATATTGCTTTGTGGTGAGGTCTCAGAGAGGGGCAGCACCCAGCACCATGTGACACCAAACCAGGCTGCCAACCAATGGAGAAGCGGCACGCACTGGAAAGGGAGAAGAAATGAGAACAGACACACTATAAAAGAGGCAGAAAAGGAAGTCATCTCTCTCTCGTCTCTCAGTGCAGGCAGCGGCGCGGTGTGACCACAGCTTGGGCAGTGACAGCAGAGGGCCATGCGGCTCCACGCGTCAGCAGTGTGGTATTTCTTCCCTTTGGGTCCCCTGGGGTTTTCATTTCACTCTTTTGATTTTCCAGCAGCTCTGGAGTGGGACCCTGTCACATCACCTCCCCAGCACTGTCCACATGGCAGCATTCCTTCCTCCCCCATCCACAGCCCAGCAGCTGGCCCAGAGCAGCAGAGTGGTCATTATTGTTGCAGTTATTATTGTTGGTTATATGTTTGTTTACACACCTTTAGCCCATATATTCAATAAATTCTTTTGTTGTTGTCTTCTCTGTTACATCTCTCATCTCTTAATAACACCCTCTAGTGTCCAAACCAGGACAACTACCTGCTTACAGTATATGTATTTGACAAATGCTGGTGTAAGAAAGCAAAAATATTACTTGATATTTCCCATCCATAGCACCAAATTGTTCCAGCACTTAAGCTGGCCAAAAGTCTGCAATTTAAAATAATCTTTTAAATGAGTTTCTCTTCAAATGGCACAAAACACAGCAACACATGGTTACTTACCTTATGGACAAAGGAGAAATTTATATTATATTTCCTGTATGTTCAGAAGACATTTAGTGCATCTGGGCCTAAAAGCCACCTAATAGAAACATAATTTTTGACCATAAAACCAAGAACAAGCAAGGATAGCAGAATTTTCTGTGTGCAAACTGGCCACGTAAGATACCAAGGAGCACAAGACTTTAGCTACCACTACGAACTTTGCAGTCACTTTACTAAAAAAGCTTCAAAATAAATGTCAGCAATAGCTGAACTTGACAATCCTACAGATGCTCCTTGAAAGTAGCAAATACTCAGAACTCCTTTCAAACACTTTCCACCATCTTCTGACAGAAAATTTCCTTAATTGATTACAATAGTCAGAGAA
Organism: Neodrepanis coruscans; assembly: GCA_013400695.1. Taxonomy (NCBI): domain Eukaryota; kingdom Metazoa; phylum Chordata; class Aves; order Passeriformes; family Philepittidae; genus Neodrepanis; species Neodrepanis coruscans. The sequence continues at coordinate 17,940 of VYZS01020773.1, read as the reverse complement.
CACCTCTATTTACTCTTCTAAGCTAATGTTATTTCTGTCCTCTGGAAGATTATTAAACATGTGGACATAAAAAAAAAAAATAGAACTTGATAATATGCAGGTAAAAACTGGGGATGATTCTTGCTTGTTAAAAAATCACTGAGATTAGTTAGGATGTCAGTGTGTAAAAGCAAAACCTTTAGCTACAATTCATGTCTCTCAGTTTTAACTTTTTTAAAGACCTGAAGATGTGAACAACACTGCTTGTAAAGAAACAAAACAGAGTTTTGACTAAATTTAGGTAAAATTCAATGCAAGTCAATTGCTATTGCAAATATTATTTCTTATTTAACTAAGATTCTAATTAGCAAGACATGAATGTTAACATCAATCATATAGCAATTCTTTTATTCATGTACATTCATAAGCATCTAAAATAAGGCCATGAATAAAAACCACATAGTATACACAGGCAAATTAACAAAAAATAGCTTGAAGAGATATCTCTGTGTTTAAGAGGATCACAGAATAGTTACAGTTAGAAGGGACCTCTGGAGGTCATCTAATCCAACCTAATCCACCCAAGGTGAATACAGCCCAAATTTGGCTTAATTTTATATCCAAATTGGAATCGTAGAATCATAGGATCATTAAAGTTGGAAAAAGTCTCCAAGATCATCAACTCCAACCTTTGACCTAACACCACATTGTCAACTAAACCATAGCACTAAGTACNGAATCATAGGATCATTAAAGTTGGAAAAAGTCTCCAAGATCATCAACTCCAACCTTTGACCTAACACCACATTGTCAACTAAACCATAGCACTAAGTACCACATGCAGTCATTTCCTGAACACTTCCACGGATGATGACTCCACCATCTCCCTGGGCAACCTATTGCAATGGCTTTCAGTGAAGAAAGTCTTCCTGATGTCCAACCTGAACCTCCTGTGGCACGGCTTGAGGCCATTTCCTCTCTTCCTGTCACTAGTTGCCTGGAAGAAGAGACCACTCCCCACCTTGCTACAACCTACTCTCAGGTAGTTGTTAATTGATAAGGCTGAAAGAGAACAAAAAGCTGCTCNCATTAGCTAAATATTCATTAAAACTTGAGGATACACCCATGTGTAAATCCAGTCAGTCTGCACTTTCCTGGGGTCTCTGGGGATTTCACTGCAACTTGCTGCTCCTTGATTAGGGTGATGGGATTTGAGATGTTCAGTTGCTTGTAGGATTCTTGACTGATGATGTCAACTCTTTGTGAAGGTCTCTCAGATGCTGTAGTTCTAAGGTTTTAAGGGTCTATTTTTCTCTGGCCCTGGGTGCAGGGGGATTAGTTTTCAATGTACTTGCAGAGGAGATTTGCAGCATTTGAACGTATCTACATTGCTTTTGAACCCTTGTGTTAGACAAGGGCTGACTTATTGAGAGCTTTTGTTTGTAGTTTTGCATTGAAGATGATTTGTTTACCAAGGACAATGATATGATGGGAAATAACTCTGTGTGTTCTACTAGATGGTGCTTTGTTGGGGCAATTCTGTGCTTTGTGGGGAATTTCTATTTTCCTCCTAGTATCAGCTGTGAGGGATGTAGTAAAATGGAAAGGGAAAGAAGCAAGCTTAATGTAAACTGTGTGTTTGAATAAATGTTTGCCCACAGGAGCACAAATATTTCTTACTTTTCCAGTCTATTTTTTATATATTACAGGGTCTTCCTGCATCATTAGTTTTATATCTATTTACAAATAATAAAAATCTTCAATTAGAAGAGGGTTGTGATAATGAATTTTGAATACCATGTTCTTTTTAATAAACAAGAATAGAAAGCTCTTGAAGTAAGACACTGCAGTAAGTGCATAATTACAGTGGAGGGGTTGCCCTCCTCAGCACCCTCCAGCCTAGGTAGGACCCAGATTCCAGAACCTGGCTGACTATTCCTTTGGTGAAGGCATGCAAAGTATTAGGTATGTAACTTCATCAGTTTGGATTGCTAGCCTAGGGTTGTTTAAAAGCAGGTGCTAAGAATAGGTGCAACAGTTAAATGCTCTGTGATGAGGGTGATTTATGATGGGAGGTTTAAGGAATAAAGAAAATTATCTCAAGTCCCATGAACAAAGGGTGGCTGTAATTAAGCATGTATTAAACACCAGCACTGGAGACTCTCCAGCCACTGACTTTTTGTTTGCTGCCTTCTGCTGATACTGTTCTGAACTGTAGTTGTATTAAATCCACACAAAGGGGCATGTTCTGTGTTCCTATCTAGCTTTTTATAATGATCAAGCTGGAATGACCTTTAAAAAGCCAGATAATATTTTATTTACCTTTTTTCTCCCATTTACTGCTAAATGTTAATGAAGGTAAGAGATTCAAATCCTTGCAAATAAAACATTTTAATTGACTGAAATGTAACTATAACAGTAAATTGGTTGCTTTTTTTTTGCTGAAAAGCTTTTCAGTATTGTTGAAACACACTTGTACAGTCCTTTCATCTGTCCATGGACTCAGAAATTAGTAGCAAATATTTCCTTTGTTTGTAATGACAGGGGGTTTGGGAATGTTTTCAGGATAGATTTCCCCAAGACTGGTTGCTGTAATCTAGTGCTGGTCAAGTGTTCCCCTGAGGTACCTGCACTAAAGCCTTTGCTGCTTCCTTCCCAATATTAACCAGGGCAGTCAGTCCTGACAGTTGCAGAGTCCAAGCATCCTCCACTCTGTAAGCAATCTCCAGCCTTGTCCAAATTTGCTTAAAAACCAGATTGAAAAGAGCAGTGGTCCAGGTACTGGTGAGCCTTGTGTATGTGACCATGTTGGGGCACAGTTGCTGCCCCAGCCACAGCACAGCTGGACTTTCTGGACAGACCTTTCCAGGGTAACAAGCTCTGTGAGACTCACAGCTTTTTCTTTAAGTCTTATGGATCCAACACATCCATGGGCAGCCATTTCTAGTGCTTGACAATGCTTTCCATAAAGAAATTTTGTCTAATATCCAACCTGAACCTCCTGTGGCACGGCTTGAGGCCATTTCCTCTCTTCCTGTCACTAGTTGCCTGGAAGAAGAGACCACTCCCCACCTTGCTACAACCTACTCTCAGGTAGTTGTTAATTGATAAGGCTGAAAGAGAACAAAAAGCTGCTCGGCTGACAAAAATTTCAGGAAGATTGCTTTGCTTACAACTAGGAGATATGGCCATATTTAACTATAATTTATTAAAAGTAATTATATTTTTTATGGAAGGCAGAGCACATGCTCATCACTTGCATAAACTTACCAATTGTAAGACTAAACAATTCTGTCAGATAAAGGCATATTTTAAATAATAACTTCAAGTATGATCCCTAATTGCTATGTATATACACTAGCCAAGACAAGTCTTATATCACTCTCTTTCTCTCCTTCTGCCTAGAAGGTGGTATTATGTTACAAGCAATGCCAAAGTATTCTTTTGATCACTACCTACAACTCCATCATCAACTCAGTGGGACATGGCTGAAATAGAACAAATTTCCACTGATATAAGCACTTCTGACATAAGTTTTTTAAACATGTACAATTTGACTCTAAAAAATGAACTAATGTTTTTGAAATGTAGTCCGTCATGAAGATCTGAAATGAAATCATCACATTAGGAGTGAGTGAGTAGAGCTTGTTTAAACTCAAGAGAAGTTTTGGGGCAGCAGGAAAGGTTATTAAATTTCAAAACTGTCTTTATGGGACTTGTGTCAAAATAAGAATACTTCACAAAAGACACAAGAGAAGAACCACAAAAAAAATGTTACTTTACATGAATAAAAGAAGTAAAATCAATTTCAGAAATATTATCAGGAAGCAAAATTTTTAACCATGGGATTAGAATGGGCTGTAGCCCACCAACAGCCATCACACATTATAGCATATGGTCAAGTATAGTATCCTCACACGTATAAAGGAGAGTGAAGTTAATTTTTGCTTCAGTTCAACTCGGAACTTTCACAGAAATGTGTAATTTTTGGCTTGAGTACATCTTTGAATTTAAAAATAATGCAGCCAGAATTCCTATATCACTGAAACAAGATGATTATTTTTCAAGAGCATAATCTCCTTCCCACCTAATCCTCAACACCTAGCTTCCCTTAAGATTCAAATTTGTAGTAAAAATCTGCTTTAAGGCTTTAGCTTAAACAATTATAACTTCTTGCTGTATCAACACAGAAAGACTTCTATCTTCTGTACAGCATCTATGATTAAAGAGTTCCTGTATAAAGAAAGGCAGATGCCTCAAGGCATGAGTAAGAGAAATTGCATGCAATATAGGGAATATTTTCTTCCAGTACGGTTATGAGAGGTTTTGAGAGGAGCATGAATAAACCACTCTGTCTTTGATGGTCACTTCCACTCAGAACAGCCATAATTCATCAGTTTGTAGACAGTGCCATGTTCTCAGCTTGAAAAGGTCGGAGCCAAGGGAAAAATGGGACAGCACTAAATTAAGAGACTGAAAGGAAGGATTTAACAACATAGCTGTTGAAACAAACCATGATGGGCTGGGGAAGAAATTTTCATCCGGTTGCCCAGCAGTCCACCATCCTGTCTATGGATGAATAATGCAGGAGGAATACAGAGTACACTGAGTTATAGACCAAGCCTTTCCAAATCACAGTGGAATTTTTTTGAAAGAAGTATATTCAGACATTTATAGTCATATTAGACAATCTTCTGCAATCCAAATGCCTCAAATAAAACAAACTATAAAGAAGAATACAAAGTAGTTACTTAAAAGGCCAACAACCCAAAAAGAATGAAGGAGGATGATTTTTCTAATTGTTTGCCATTAATGAAATTTCTGCTCCTCTCTAATAACTGAAATATTGGATAAAGAAAATTGATTACAATTTTTCCCACTATTGTTCAAAGCTGGATGGGACAGTATATTTTCATATATATGGTGTTTTGGCAGACCTCTCTGAGTATGATAGTATGATATGCATGTAACTATGTCCAAATGTAAAAATAAACATAAATAGATGCAAATTCAAAGGTATTTTGTAAGGTACAGTTTAGGCTCTTCTAGTTCTACATGTTCCTTCCAAAAAATGTGTGAATTTATGAAAGTTCTAAATGGATGTCATTTACAAGCTGAGAAGCTAGAAAAGGTTGCATGAACATTCAAGTTATAATTGGCCTACTTTAGTGTACTCTTTTCTATTTCTTTTTTTTACAGTCGTGAGCTTGTTTTTCTGCTTGCAGACTTTTTTCAGTGCATGAATTTTATGGTCTAAAAATCAACTACTATAAAAGACAGGGGCTGTAATAAATAAAAGTCAGGAGGGTAGGTCAATTATATGAACTTCTTGTTAATGTACTTTCTTAACCTTTTGCTGCTTTATGCTGAGTTTTCATAAGAACATGAAAGATAAATTCAGAGGAATCTCAATCTGAGGAGGCTTGTGTAATGAATATTATCAGTTCTCGGAGAAAATGCACTAGTTAAGTTTTGTCTTAGTTTCACAACTCAGTATAAGCTGCAGTTGACCACTGAACAACGGGAAGCAAAGGGAACGGAGACAACTTTCAGATGTTTGTTACCTAACTCTTGTTATACAGCAAATATGTACTTTAGGAGAAATCAGGATTTTTTTTTTTTTTTTTTATTTTGAGCTTTACCATTAATAATAATGGAAATGGCTTTTTTTTTTTCCTCTCTGAAAAACACTGAAATAGGACATTTCCATTCCAACCTGGCTCCAACCTGGCCTTGGACACTCCCAGGGATGGGGCAGCCACAGCTTCTCTGGGCACCCTGTGCCAGGGCCTCCCCACCCTCACAGGGGACAATATCTCCCAATATCTGTTCTCTGTATTTGTCTCTAATTGTTCTGTAATGTCACATTAAATATTATTTCAGACCTGTACATTTACATCTTTGAGTTAAATGTGTATCTACAGATACCTGGGGGATTGGGAGACTTTTAGGGGTTCTGAAAGATTTAATGAAAGATGTAATACTTGAAGCATTAATTTTTCAGGAGGTTTCTGTCCCCTATTGGGTGCTGCTCTGCCTCAGGATTTAATGATACAGTAATTTAAAGAGACAAGCAATGGATGGACTTTCAGAATCACTTGATTTAGTGTTGCTCACATGCTCATTAAGTTTAGCACATTTCTTAGCTCTGGGAACTTGGAAATTGTGTGCAATTCTTTAGAATTTAATAACAATCAGAACAGTTGTTCTTTATTGCCATGATCTATTTTTCAGTTATATTTTGATACTTTAAACCAAAGTGTCTAAGAAATAAATGGGGCTCATTCCATTTCCTTTAATGTATTAATCCAGGAATTTCCAAGGATCTTGGCAGCTGATCTTTGTGTCAGACAATCATTTATGCATTTTACCTTCCTATCTCCACATGAGTCACAGAGGAATGATGTCCAATTTACCTCTGGACAACTGAGGTGCAGGATAAGTGACAGGACTTGCCTCCAGCCATAGAGGAAACCTGGGGCTGGAATTGCATATTCAGTGGATATTGCCCACGTTCCAGGGCACATTCCAGATCTCAGCCCTTCACCACAGCTTCACATTCTTCTCATTGATACAAAATTCTTCTGAACTTCACAAAATAAAGTGAAGGTACACCACTGATGTACCTAAATTCCTTTTGCTGACATGATTGGTTCTGATCTGCAGTGTTACTGTTTTATAGGGATTTCCAGAACTTGTTCATTTCAGAGAAAAATTCCTTGATGGACTTAAGAATTTCTGGGAGTTGGGCAGGCAGAGCCATCAATTAGTCTGTGAAATGCAGATGGCTTTGTACTGAGTGATGTGCTGTTTTGCAAAGTAGGACTCTTTAATTTCTTATTTCCCATTGGTTTTCTCCCTCTGCTCTTGATCCCCAGGAGAACATGTAACTTCCAGGTTTAAGAACGAAGTGGAGCGGATGGGGTTTGATATGAACAATGCCTGGAGGATTTCCAACATCAATGAGAAGTACAAGTGAGTACTTGGCTCATTCACAGCCAAAAGGCATCTCAAAACACACACTTTTTNAATAGAAATGTTCACCAAAAAAAGTGTCTTTTCACTTAATATATTTTGATTCATCCAGAGATCTAAAAATATATTCCTGTTAGTATTTCATACATACTATCATTCATGCATACTATTATTTAAAGTATTCATTATCAGAAAAAACTTAGAGTAGAGAGATTCATACCCAACATTCAAAAGATGCATAGTGAATTAACACAAGAGACAAAAGAAAATCCATTCTGCCCCATGTTTTAACTAAATAATTATTGGGAAATAAAATGTCAGCCACTAAAAGGTATTTTTTTGGACTGGCATCCCACCATCAGCCATGGTGAAAGGAAACAAGTCACTTTTGTTCACATTTTTGTTATGTTATGTTAACCCCCCAGAAACTTAATGTATCTCATTACAGAGGAGATGATTACAAGCAACTCTTAATACAGTCAGAAGTGATGCATGTTTATGTTATGGATGTGTAACAGCAAATTGGTTATAGCTACATCCTGATACCCAAATAGAAGTCCTCATTTAGCAACACACTTATAAGGGCTGATTATCAACAATGTGAATATAGATGCCTGGCAAAACCATAAAGGTACAAAAATCAGAGTGGTAGCAAAGGATTACGCCTTTTTATTTACTTAGGTGTTAAAATATGCATTGCAGAACTGAGAAAATTTTTGGAAGTAGTTTTACCAAGTAGTGTTCATAACAACAATAAAAAGCAAGATTTTTTTCTTCCAGACTGCTGGCAACTGAGTTATAATTAATGCCACTACTTCATCAAGGTGCTTGAAACCTGACAATTTCCCAAATCAGTTGTCTCAAGCCTCTACTTTTTTTCATTGCTTATCATTTACACAAAGAGCTTTGGAGTTGTCACTGTATTAAAACTCTTCTTTTCTCCTTAGCTATGGTGGTAAGCTCAAGACTCAAGACTGTGCCTATGCTGAGATGTTATTTCTTGTGGTCAGAATGTCCTCCATACACTTTGTACTCAACTTCTGGCTCCAGCTCTGACCAAGGACATTTCACCACACAGGAATGTTCAGGGAAAAGGATGCACACACTCATACTCACATCCTCTCACACTACAAATTTAATTTTAAAATTTGGCCTTGTGTCCAAAGGCAATGGAATTATCACCATAGATTATGTATCCATGGAAGAATTTCACCAAAATTTCTGTACTTGCTTTT
>VYZS01020772.1:15087-28476 GCA_013400695.1 Neodrepanis coruscans | reverse complement strand
GTCCATGCTGTCCTTCTGATCTCTCCATCCTGTTCTGCTTCTTGTCCTGCTTTTTCTATCTGACATGCACAGCTACTAAAAGCTTAGACACACTGTAATACAGACGTATGTTCTGCTATATTTCCCATTTGTTATTAGCTGCTGGTGGAAACCACTCTCCCAAAGTTAAAAAGTGTGTGTCACAAACATACTGTTCTGCTGGGAGAACTGCTTTCCAGGAGCTTTCCGTAATCCACCTCAGAAAAAAAAGAGCAAGTTATCTTAAAATGTTAATTGGGTGTTTCACCAAACTTGTCTGATATTCTCTAATGCACTCTTTATGCAGCATTCACACCAGAAGCAGTAATTTCTCATTTTGTGGATAATGACGAGAAGCCTGAGGCAAATATACAGCTAGCTGGGATGGGACTGAAAGAAGGTATATTTTCACTGTTGTTTTAAAGCAGAGATAAGGTTTAACATCTTCGAGGTATGTTTAACAGACCATGGTTAGCTATGCAGCACATACTAATATGAAAACTGCAAACCACATCTGAGACAAACACAAAAATGCTGTGTAAAAATGATTGACTAAAATGCATAAATTAACACACTATTTTCTTTATCTTAACAAAGGTCAAGACTGTCTTCTGTACCAAATTCCAGGTTCTCACACCCCCTTCGCAGCTGAATCTTGTAGAGCATCTGCCATCATTCCCCACACTTCTTTGGCTAAGTGTGCAAAGCACTGATTACTTAGCTTAACTCAGTCTTCTTATGGCGCCTCCTACCTCACAAGGTTTATTCCTTTCTGAGAGTGGTTAGTAGAAACAAAATTTTGGAATGGATTTGTTAGTTTAATTTAGAAAGAGAACAAAGATATCTCGAATTCAGAAAGATGTTAAAAGATCCTTGCAAACCACATTTGAAACACTAGTTCTTTTATAGCAACACCTCATGCACCATGAAAAAGTAAGACATGAATCTCTTTACCAAAGATAGCAACATTACAGAATAAGAATAGAGGACTATAAAGATCCTGTCTTGGATCACCTAGATTCCTACCACAAGGAGCAGTGAAAATACATATGTATCTGCAACTACTGAAAAATTTAAAAAGAACAAACTTAATAAAGTTAGAATTTTAACCACAGTAACATATTTTGAAACTGTCTCCCCCATCACTTCAGTTGACACAAATGGTCAAATTTCGTGTATGCCTCAATAGAAGTCAGTAGCACCCCACCATCTTCTGGGTCACCAGCACCATGCCCACCAATATGTAAAATCACCATTCTTTCTATATTAAGACAAGAACTAGAGCTGATTTAGTGGTTGGTGAAGCTGCTGAGACAAAACTCCTGATTATGCTGCCCTAGAGAGCACAGGGGGTTTTGTGGGAAGTAGAGACTGATTCTATTTCAGTTCCCTGCGCAACAGGACACAACAGCTGCCCTGTCATTATGCAGGGTATGGTCCCTTCCCTGATTTTGTTTCAAATCTGAGTCATCTTGTATAGGCAATTTCAGTGGAAGAAAAACCTGGTTTAAAAAATGAATTTTATATTTTAGAAATTTTAAGCACTTCTTAAAATGTGCAAAAATGTGGGGATTACTTCTTCCCCATTGAGGAACTGTGGCCACTGAAATAGGCACTTTCAAAATCAAAATATCTACAGCACTGAGAACCATAATAGAATTTCTGCGTTTTAGTTTCAGCAAAGTTCTCAACTGAAAACCAAAATGTTTGTTGNAGGTATGAAGAGTGACATAAATGATTTATCCACACACACCCAATGGTAGAGCTGCTATTCTCTTTAAAAGAGAATATACTTCCCACTTTAGAGTGGCAGAAGATGTACAATGAAGAGGAAAAATATTAAAAAACATCCATACCTCCCTGTTTTCCCCAGGCAAAAACATTCTTCTGTCCTATCCATATTTCAAACATCTAGTTTTAGCTTATTAGACTCCCAACACAGATACAAGTGAGAGTGAAGTATAGTAAGGAGAATAAGAACAGCAGAAGCAAAATTCACATGAACACCTTCTGGGCCTGATTTAAAGAAGGTAGCAATCATGGTAAGCATCAGCTGCTTCTTCAGCTAGCTATGGGTGCATGCTTCAAGACAGAGGAAAATCCCTCACAAATAAATCTAAATATATTGCCTTTCTACACATTCCATCTCTGTCTTCCCCCCAGCACCTCTTATCTCCCTTTTCCCATAAATCAAGTTGGGGCCTGTGAACTGCAGACATTTGGTCACCATTCAGGTAACATCACTGAAAAACATATCTCCTCTTCCCAGCTATTTCCTTGTAACCAATGGGGATTCCTTATTTCGGCTACAAATAACTGCACAAAGAAATCCAGGGGTTTCAACTCTTTCGCACTAGTACTACATATACTAACCTAGCTACCTAAGCCTACTCTAACTCTAATTCTAATAATGGATTACATGTTACAAGATTTTTATAGTCTGGAATAGTTTATGTTTCTCTAATCATAATTAGATAACTATAACTTTTGTTATAGGGTATTTCAAATATCTCTATTAACTTATTATTAACTTATAGGATGTTTCAAAGAGACCTTAGCCAATTACAGAATGCTTACCTACCAGCTTCTTCTCAGCCAATCTTGAAGCAGTACACTGTTCATGAACTGTTCCTCCGATTATGTTAACTGTCCATGCTGTCCTTCTGATCTCTCCATCCTGTTCTGCTTCTTGTCCTACTTTTTCTATCTGACATGCACAGCTACTAAAAGCTTAGACACACTGTAATACAGACGTATGTTCTGCTATATTTCCCATTTGTTATTAGCTGCTGGTGGAAACCACTCTCCCAAAGTTAAAAAGTGTGTGTCACAAACATNAGAGGACTATAAAGATCCTGTCTTGGATCACCTAGATTCCTACCACAAGGAGCAGTGAAAATACATATGTATCTGCAACTACTGAAAAATTTAAAAAGAACAAACTTAATAAAGTTAGAATTTTAACCACAGTAACATATTTTGAAACTGTCTCCCCCATCACTTCAGTTGACACAAATGGTCAAATTTCGTGTATGCCTCAATAGAAGTCAGTAGCACCCCACCATCTTCTGGGTCACCAGCACCATGCCCACCAATATGTAAAATCACCATTCTTTCTATATTAAGACAAGAACTAGAGCTGATTTAGTGGTTGGTGAAGCTGCTGAGACAAAACTCCTGATTATGCTGCCCTAGAGAGCACAGGGGGTTTTGTGGGAAGTAGAGACTGATTCTATTTCAGTTCCCTGCGCAACAGGACACAACAGCTGCCCTGTCATTATGCAGGGTATGGTCCCTTCCCTGATTTTGTTTCAAATCTGAGTCATCTTGTATAGGCAATTTCAGTGGAAGAAAAACCTGGTTTAAAAAATGAATTTTATATTTTAGAAATTTTAAGCACTTCTTAAAATGTGCAAAAATGTGGGGATTACTTCTTCCCCATTGAGGAACTGTGGCCACTGAAATAGGCACTTTCAAAATCAAAATATCTACAGCACTGAGAACCATAATAGAATTTCTGCGTTTTAGTTTCAGCAAAGTTCTCAACTGAAAACCAAAATGTTTGTTGATAAATAAAATGGAAAAATAAAACTATTAGGATAATTTTTGTCTAATTATTTATAACGTGTAGTTGTTTGTTGGTTTGTTTTGTGTTTTTTTTCCAAAAGGGAAAAACGTTTTTTCCTATGTGGTGTTTTAAAATGCAGTCAACACAATACATACAGGATGCAAATCCACTCTGTGTCTAGCATTTTGGTGAGGATTCATCTGTCTGAAATTGTAGCTTTCTCGGAGATTAATTTTTTCCAGGTAACTGTTATTATATCTGAGATATCCCAAATGTCACACCAGAGCTGTCAATTCTTTTTAGAAGATTATTTATAAAAGACTAAATGGCAAAAAATAGAAGATGAAATCAGCGTAGGTTATTGTTTCAAATGACTCAGGGAGCACTTGACTTTGAGACTAATTCCCTATCTGTGTCACACCGAGACTTAATTTATCACCTCCTAAGCACAAGATAAATTTCTGTTTTGTTCCTGGCATTTCGGAAAATCGCGACTGCCGTGTGACAAAGGCACACATGAGCCAGCACTCTGCTAACCAGCTCATCCAAGGAGCTGACAAGCGGAAGGAGCTATCGGTGTATCGCTTGGCGGGCGGCTCCCAGTGCCTCTGCTATTTACTTTGCCTTACAGCAGAAATTGCAGCGTGGACATACCTTTAGCATGACTCTGCACAAACAACCCTGGGCTACACCCTCAGGTGTGTGCAGATGGATACCGATAGTCTGAGGAGGCACTAACACTCGAAGGTCCCTGCAGAACACAAACCTGATGGGAGGCCGGGCCACCCATATGGACAGCCAGCGCATATTAACTCTGCCCGATACAGGCAGAGCTCCAAATCCTGCACGGAGAGGTAATGGAGTTATGTCAGAATGCCCTTAGCTTACTACTGACAAAATCGAGGGCTGCTCACACCCATCTCTTCAGCTAAGTTATTTTCTTGACTCTTTGTGTAGCTAGGCCAACTTAAAAAAAAATAAAATTCAAATGGACAGATGGTGAGACCTGAGCAAACCACAGATCAGTTTCAAGTAATGCTGGCACTCACTGGTGCTTTCAGTGGGAAATTCACCATTAATCATTATGCCTGGCCTGAACTTTGGTCGGCAAACTTGGCTATTTTAATTACTTCATTGATCGTTTCCCTAAGTTGTCATTCTGAAATCTCAAAATGAAACAGAATGAACTGGGGGGAAAATTGCAAAGTTTGTTCTTTGCAAACATAGCTTTGTGACACCCTGAATATCCTAGCCCTAATGAGCACAGCTAGGTGCACATCTGTGTGTCTAATTACATGTGTTCTCATTAATCTCTGCTATTCTACAAGCACATATTTTATGAAAATACCAAGTACAATTAAAAACCGATACTGTGGAGTTATGAAACTTCGAGAACATCATACATGCTTACTTGGTATGCAGCTCAAGTAAAGCAGGCCCTGACCCAGCAAAGCACTCCAACACATGCTTTATGTTAAGTCTGTGAATATTGTCACTGAAAGCAAATGAGACCACTTGGTGCTGGAAGTGTTTTGCTGGATTAAAGCCTAAAGAATGTGGGAAACTGCAGAAAAGACTTTTTATGACAAGTAGGAGAAAGAATTTCCACCAATACTGTCAGAAACGAAAAATGATTGGACACCTTCTCCACTGGTTATTAGGATATCTAACTTCCATTTACCCACATCACATAAACTGCAAATTCCCAGGAGTAAAAACAAAACAAAACAAAACCCCCCAAAAAAGTTAAGTCTTGAAAACATGAAAGAGTTAAGGGAAAAAGGAGGAAGATATTTTCCTTTAAATCATGGTGAGTACTCCGTGACTTCAAGACAAAAAGCTTGCTTTTGTAATATATCACTACAATTTTAGGTGCCTGGAAAACTATGATCATAAAAGAAAAACCCTCACCAGTTATAGGAAGCATTAGAATAGTGAAGGGCTTACAAAAAAAAAAAAGCCATAACAAAATAAAGAACAAAGACCTGTTTCTTTCTAAAGCAAATGATCTTATATATTACCTTGGTAGTGTATAGGTATCTTGGGAAAAATAAAAACTAGTCCAAAGTCACACAGAGGTAAGTACATGCAAAAACCATGAGCCAGGGTAAGTTAGCATTTAGAGTTATACCACAATACTGAGCAGCCAAGCCAGGGAGAGCAGGTCACAGGGATATAGCAAAATAGATGTGATTTTAGTGCACCTTAGACCAGTGAAATGGTTCTGGTTTCCTCAAATGCAATCCTCCACTTCTTTTCTTCAGAGATGAGCTGATCTGCACTGTCCCTCCCATTCCTACTCTGAGATATAGGTAGAGGTCAGCAGTCAAGCAAAACAACATATCAACATGGCTCATTCAAAACTGAAGATAAAGGAATGGAAAAAATCAGTCTTCATATGCCTCAACTGTAACTCCTCCACCTCGGCTGCCATGTGTGACTTGAATGTGTGAGCATGACTGCATCATCAATTATACTTAAGGAAATGATTCTGCAAACAGTGGCCTTATGCCAATAGCTTTTAGATTTTCTGCACTGAATCATAAAAACTTGGTCTGAAAATAGGGTGAGGAAAACAGCAAAGATATCTTGACCAATTTGGTGATTAAGCCCTGGTGAAAAGTTGCACATCCTAAACAGAATCTTGTCAAAAACACTCTCACTTTGCCCTATCAAAAGGTGCTCATCCATTGGACTGCTAAAAGTTTGCCAGTTTTGTGTAACTTTGCATAGAGGTATTCAATATTTTATCTCTGTGCTTTGATTCCTTGAAATATAGTTGTCACCTATCATTTCACTCCCAAGTAAAAAAGCCCCAGGCTATTTTCAGAGTACCTCAGAGACATAAGTCTTTGACATGGACAGAAGCAGTAGCTGGTGTAGTGGCAGTTCACCTTAATAGTATGTCATCTGGGAACAAAATTCAGCCTTATCAATAATAAATAAAACTTGTATTTGAATTTGGAAAAATGAAAACTACATTTTCTTAGCTGAAGCCAGTTTGGGAAGTTTTTTCTCCTCATTTCTATAATCTACCTGTAAGATTAATTTCATTGAGCGGATTTATTCAGTTTTGCATCAGAGTATATTATTTTTTCCAGTAGGTCATTTTCAGAATATTAAGGAAATTTGACAACGAGTAATCTCCAGTAGTTTGAGATGCGTATTTGGTACAACCCATACAGTTCTGACATTTCTTTCACCCAGCTGAGGGCAGTATCTTGCACACAGTGTTATGTACCCCTCATGAGAAACCCAACCACAGGCAAATCTTGGCTCACACACTTGATACTCTCTAAGCCTCAGATACCAGTCTCAGAATAATCATACTGAAAATTACAACTTTCTCAGTGTCAAAGATTACTTCCCTTGAGGCTTCTCAGTTCCTTCCTCTCAGACTATTTTCCTTCCTTCCTTCCTACTCAAGTCTTCTTTCTCAACTCCCTCTCCCCTTCCTCTCTTTTTGACAATGTTGTCTACTTTATTCTTCCCCATCTTTATGTCTTTCTTCTCTCCACTCCTACTTAACTCTTCAGTATAGAGAAGAGAACCTATCTACCCTATCTGTGCATATATGCTCAATTAAACTCTGGTCTGGGACTTGATTAATGGACATCTCTTTTAAAATTCATACTGACACGAAAAGAGCAATAACTATAGCAGCAAAGTGGTTACAAACTTCTAAGGAAAGATTAAATATTTTTTAAGGTCTTTCTCAGACAATCATCATCATCAGTTTTTTGACAGTGAGTTAGTGCACCAATTAATTGAAAACATCTTTATTTCTGTAATTTTGGAGGGTAAAACCCCGAAACACCTTAAAGCAATTGTGAACAGTGATCAATCTGAGTGAGAATGAATAAACATGATGGGTTGGCGCTTGTTTTGCACATATATAAAATTGGTTCTCTTATCTCTGGACTGTTCTTTTACTTTTAATCTTTTCCATGTGTTGTGTGAGCTATTCTTTATTTGAGAATTTTTTCACATCAGTTTTGCTTGAAGAAAGAAATCAGACATACTTTACTGCTTAGCTATCCTGTTGAGTCCAAACAAACAGTCCCATTAGGTGACATCACTCTTACTAACCTTTAAGTAATTCCACCTACACAACACTCCTTCAGCAGCACTTACAGACAGTGAAATGGAACATAAAAAAAAAACCGAAATCAGAAAATGTTGCCAGTTGGGTTGAGTCATCTGTACTTGTGAACATCTCATGAACCATAATGCATCTCCAAATTGAAATGAGACATATGAACATGCACAACTGTAAAACCATGCACAAGCACTTAAATCTTGCCATATAAATACATTCTTGTCCTCACAAAACCCTCCTACGTGACTGCAGTAACATAATGACTACATCATACATAAACAAGTAATGAAACAGCAGTGACCTCCTTACACAAATTATGAGAGAAGGCAGATCACCTTTTTGCAAAGTGAATTACCTAGGTACATCCCCATATATGCAATATTTAAAATTAAGATAAATGTTCCTTGTTGGTTTCTCACATCACAGTTCCTGAACGTTGGCATATCCGTTTTTGCTGTCTGCTATCTGCTGATTGTCAAACTATGTGCACAAGAAGAGATGCATATGCTCATCAAAACTAAGGTGGAAAGAGTTTATCCTTCTTTTGTCATTGCCTTAGGGGAAGGTGTCTGTAGAAGACTCTTAAGATGCTTGTTCTAGTCCTGCAGTCACTGCCCTTTGGGCAAGGACAATTCCTACTTTTATAGAATTTAATGAAGATATTCTTAGTTAAATGAAGTTTAAATGAGACTTCTGTATTCTTTTACTTTTCAAATATAGTGTAAGCATGAATGGATATGTTCCAAGACAAATATATGAACATATCTATTCCTGTTCTTATGATGGCTTCTCACAAAAGAAAAAAACACTACAAGCAAAATTCCCAAATTTGGTACATTTACTTACTTTAAATAAATTAAAATACAGGGAGTTTTCTTCTCTAGTCATCTGGGTTGTTTTTTTTTATACAAAATGTATGCTAGCTGTATTATACAAAAAGACTACTGAAGAAAAATAACTTAGATGAGAAATTGGTAGTTTCCTCATTCAAGAAATATTAGAGTGCTAGAAAAGTAGGTTTCAAAATGAGGGGGGAAGTATGTTTTAGCAGATTTTCTTTTAACTTTTTTTCTCTTCTGAGGAATTCATGACCACAGTTTCACTAGTGGGCTTTCTCAAGTGTTTCCCAGCTCTCCAATCTTTGCTTATCTAGGTACCTGTTGGTTTGCAGGATATTTATACAACTCTTATTTCTGGAATATCTGAGGGCCCAGACTTACAGAGACAGTTAAACTTCTATAGATCGAGATAGAGCATTAGGGGTTTGGATTTTTTTTGCAGTATTCTAAATATCTAAACAAATTTATATTTTCCCCTTTAGGCATTTACGTATGTTCCTCTCCAATCCTAAATATTTTATGGATTAATGACCTGAATGCATAGCTGTTACTCTTCAATCACTCTTAATGAGTCTAATCTCAACAGAAACATTTCCATCACATGTCACACTCTTCCTGTCAATGACTTTGCAGGTATTTAGCCAGTATTTGTTAAGATTTGTATCTAAAGTTGGTATAAGTTTCTGCAGTTTCTCAAGCCATCCTAAGCACAGAGTGCTGTTTCTTCAAATACCTCTAAAGGTATGTTTACATTGCAAGTCAAGCCCAAATCTGAAGTTGTCCTCCAGGTCAAACCTGCTTGCTCTCTTTGTTGCTTATACACAAACATACACCCAGGCACAGACTGAGGACGAGCAGTCTCAGAAACTCCCTGAGGCGGAGCCTGAAAATAGATAGTAAGGTAATACAGGCTGACCTTTCTGTTCCTGGTGATGTGGGTAAATCTTCCATACTCAGGACCAAGCAGGCTCATTTTATTCTGTACTAAGGTCTTTACAAGCACAGTCTGAACATTCTGAGTCCAAACTATAGCCAGTCGGTACAGATGGATTAAGAGCCAGCAATGGGGAGTCACAAAGGCCACAGAAGTCACCATGATTAACTTCCTCTAAGTATGCTGTTAATCTCCTAATGCATTTAAAACTAAACAACTTAAAGGGAACAATAAATCAGGGCCGAGGTCCTTCAACATTTTCACCAGTTTTAAAATTGTACAGAACTAAGTTCAGACAAAAGAGATCATGCTTAAACAGACAAGAGGACTTCCACACAGAAAATTACTTTGCTAAAACTTTAGGCATGTCTTCCTTTTAGGTAAACTGGCTTAACTCCTCTCTGCATAAGCACTTACTGAAAAGAGAGCAGAACCTGCCCCTTCTGCTGTTTAAAACCTTTATATGTAAATGACCCTTGCAACAGTCCTTCTTGTTAGCTGGTGAGCTAACATACAAGGAGAGAGTGGTCAGTGTTCTCTAGGACTACCTGTTTCCACTTAGACGTGTATGAGCAACAGTGGTGCTGGACATTCCAGCTACAGCCAGCTGTTCAAGATGTACAAGGAGCTCCAAGGCCAGGGAAGAGCACAGAGAGAGAGAGGAACAACAAGCACGAGTTTATTAACCCCTTCTCAGTCATCCTAGCATGAAATTCAATAAACAGAGCTTGAGGCACAGTGCTGTAAGCTTAACATCTTTAAAGACTAGGGATAAAATCCAAAAACATTTACAGAGAACAAGCAAAATCAGGCATGCGCCCACTCTGTGGGGGTAACTCGATGTCTAATGGTGGTTACTGCAGACTCTTTCATGTAAATAGACTGTAGGAAAGGAAAAGATTAAAACCATTTTATTTCATCTCCCTTATTTTAAAAACATATGTTCAAGTGGCAGGGGATGAAGTGTGAAATATTAATAATAAAGTCCCTGCTCAGACTGCTCATGGGATATTAAAAACCCCCACGAAATACAACAAAACAAAAAACAAAACACCTCAGTCTTTTCATCTGCCCCTTTGATGAATGTTTGGGGCACTATTTTCCAGGCAAGAATCAATTCCTTGACCAATTCCTAGGATATTTATTTAGGGATTTAAGACTTCCAATAGAACCCTGCCTTGTAGCCTCCCCAACTCCCCCAAGAAAGACAAAGACAGACAGAAAGATAGAGAGAAGAAATGAACTGTTTTATTCTGATTTTAGCCTCCACTCACTCTGTCATTTATCACTTTTTCTTTTAATCTCATAGGTTTCCTCATACAAATTATCTTCTTATTAAAGTGCTTCAGTTCAGAGCTGTCTACCATAGTTAGGTTTTAAACACCATCCCAGAAAGGTTAATCACATTTTAGGAAGACACTAATTTTAGACAAGATGGGTTAATTATGAGGCTGTTTACAGTTTTATTCATTCATTCATTTTGAGAACGTCCAGTTCATAGAGTTTTCTCCAGGACGGAGAAAGTCTGCAAAAGAATGTCCAGATAATGCAGCACCCTTTGGCTGTTGAGGGAGGCTTAAGGCCAAGTACTGCTCTATTACTTCCATACAGCTACTGTTTTCAATAGGAACAAACACACAAACTTACAACAGAATTTAACCCTTTGCTCTTCTGTTGACAGATTCTCTCCAGACTCATGTGACTGATGCTAGCCAGAGTCCTAGAGGTATTGTTTCTGCTGCTAAATTTATTTGTTTAACTTTTCAACAACTACTTAAAGAGAATCCACAAAATTCCAGGAAAAGAAATAAGTATTTTCTGAAACTCATCAAAAATTGCTTATCTGTTAGTCAGCATGAATCATTACTACAGCAGGATGTCCCTAGGAGGGATGAAAAAAGAAAGTACGCCTCTCCTAATTTCATGGGATTTTAAGTAGGAAGATGAGGTAGAGTAGTACCAGATTTTATAACTGTAAAAAAGACTAGGTACTTGTTTCTTGAGAACATATCACTTTATCACAAACTGACAAGCACAGTAGGAATTTTGTATTAGACTTCTATAGAGCTGTTCACATGGTTTGTAAATTACCTATACCTTTGCAGTAGGCTGAACTTCAGAGAGGCTGAAAAGAGTAAGTATGGACATTGCTAGATTGGCAATATCCCTAGGTATTAGACCAAAGGTAGAAGATACTACAAGATATGGTAATTGGCAGTAGGACATACTTTTACACATGAGCCACAGTGTTGTATGACCTGTGTAGACTGAGGACAATTGTTGGGCTAAACTAAAAAGGAAGTGGGCACTCAAGGTGTTCTATTTTCTCTTTTTCTGTGACATAAATACAATGATAATTTTATTACCTTGGAAAGATGTATTGGTTGCACATACCCATCAGAAAGTCAGAAAACTTGCAAGGTCTGTCATAGGAAGTAGTCACCAGAGAGAATCAATGTGGCACAAACTGAGCCCTGGAATTTGAGACTGGTACATTCAGTGACCCACAGTTTAAGAGGCATAAAAGTTGCCAGCTTTACTGTCTGATTGTTGGAATGAGATGGGAAGAAAGTACAACTGGAAATCATTATGCCTTGTGATTTATTTTTAACTTCTTTTTCTTTGCTGAGTGTGTTTGGCACAAATTTTACAATTTAGAAATGGAACGAATTTTAATAAACTCTCTAATACATCCTTCTGCAGTTTCCTAATTGACCCCTGTGGAACATTCACTGGTACACTGGTCTGTCTGTCTTTATTGCTTCATGGAGTTTCCACCATTTTCTTTGAAAATCATCCTACATCTAATACATAAATGATACAACCTGTAACATGTTGGGTTGCAACCTGTCTGCCCTCCTTATTTGGCCTGCTCTCTTTTTTCAGCCTGTTCCTCTCAGGAGAGGAGACAGATACTAAGAATTCCTGGTATGAAAAAAGTTAGGACTTGCTGATCATCTAGGTCATTCTCTTCATAACACTGGCTCCTCTTAAGACTAAATACTTCCTATCTTTGAGCTGGTCTCATTTCATATGCCTACACTGATTCCTCTCATTTGTCTTCATCTGGCACTTGAACCAGCTGCTGCTTAGCCAAGTTAAGTGCATTACTTGTTTTCATCTTTCTTCGTAAGCAGTCATGTCAGCCCCTCTAATCATCTGTGTTGCTATGTGCTGAATTTCCTCTGATTTGCCTGTATCTGAGTATCAGGAGCTCCCAGAAACAGTATTTGAAACCGCATCATAATCTTTTGCAGGTTTTTTGAACTGCATTTGGGCAAAGTATGGAACAGGGGAAGATGAAATTTAAATTTAAAATGGCCAATTACCTCAGCAGCTGCATTCAAGGTCCTCACAGTTTCACAACACAGGGTGCACATATGAACCCAAACTGCCCTGGAAGAGCTAGGGACGGAAATTATCAGTGCAACAGAGCACAATATAGGCTCTGAGCCCCTTTTAAAAATCAATAAATTAATATCTGTAAACTCTGTGTGGTGGTTTTACCACAAATTCAGTGATTTTGGAGCAGAGACTCTGAGAGAAGTCACAAACACACACCAAAAGTGAAGAGAACACACAAACAATCACAGTTTATTTTGCGCAAACACCAAAACCCGACAAACAAAGTACAAAACAGACAAATCAAATAAATAAATTTCTTCCAGGGCCCTCGTTTGGGGCAAGGATGCTCTGGCGAATAGTGCTTGTCTCTGTCTCTCTCAGAGCCCAGCAAAGAGACTCCACGGTATTTAGAAGGGAGCGTGTGGTCTTGAGGGCCCCTTAGCCTTGAACTCCCGGCCGGTTCCGACTGAGGAGAACAACTTAAGAAGATTACAAAACCGCGCCCCTTCCCCCTTTCCTCCCTTTTGGCCCGAAGAGAGATTTAGTGCTGAAAATGGAAAAGAAAAGATGTCCTTTGGCCCCCCCC
>VYZS01020771.1:13018-25153 GCA_013400695.1 Neodrepanis coruscans | reverse complement strand
TTTTTAGCTTTTGTTCTCCTTGAGTTGCATGTCAATAATACAGATTATCTAAAGCTTTCCAGTTGATTTACACTCAAATGTTGTATCTCTGTTGTAAACTATCATTATTTAACTATATGAAATTAACTTTACATTATAGAAATTAACTTCAAGCAAAAATAAAACAATGATTTTTTTTTAAGACTCTGCTTTCTTCTGAGCAAAATAAAATTTCACCAGATTTAGCCTCACACAGAGAAAAACCTTGAGAATCCTTTTTTCTTCCTTAATAAACTAGAAAGATTTATGAGTTCCAGAATAATGTATTTCAGGCACTGTGGATATTCAGTAACTCTCAAAACAGGGCTGACATTTTAATCTCGACCTGATGGATGATACAAGACCTCCTGTGAATGTCAATTCTGGATAATCCCTCTAAAATTCATTTCCAGTTTAATGTTCAGATTGACAATGCTGATTTTTTTTCCTCCATTCTTCACCGCTTATCATTATGTCCTGCAACAGTGTATTTGGTTCCTGTGGCCAGGTTTTTGGTGGGTTTTGAGAAGCTGCTGGAAGCTTCCCCTGTGTCCAACAGATCCAACACCCATTCTGTGAACTCATTTCCAGGTGACTTAGAGGTTTCCTGGACTTGGGGGTGAAGTGGGGGGTGTCTGAGTGGCACTTTTGAGGATGTCAGAAGAACCTCCACACCTCTGGTGTTATGGACTGACACAGATTCCCCCAAAACAGTGCTGGAAATTTGTAGTGAAATGAGGAAGTGGAGGCAGGTTCCCTTCTTTCCAATCCCAGATTTGCAAGGCCAATCATTTTTATTTGCCAGTTCCAGGGATTTTCTCCAAAGTACATAAAATAACATTATTTTTCTCCCAGTTAGGCTGATGCCTCTTCAGAGAAGAACATATTTGGGTGCAACACAGTTCACAGAGGGATATCAATATTTTGGGTTGTGTCTGTATATATTGAAATCCCACTAATAAACCCTCTACACCCATTTTCTACCAATCAGGAACCAAGAAGGGAGGGGACCTTCAACATTCAGCTGTGGACAAAAATCAATGTAATACCATTAACCATCACAACAAGAATCCATTTAATTCATCTTCTTACTCCAGCTAATCCACCTGGTTTAAGCAACAGTGGGAAATGTTTCCAACATCTTTAAAGCATCAACATTTATTTTTTTTTTTCCCTTCTCTCAGCCCTGAAGCTGGCAGGCAGCTATTGCTGCTCAAAACTCTGGTCATCTTGTTTCTCAGTCCTCATTTATTCTGTCTCAGACTCAACACTGCAGCCACCAGTGGTGGAGGGATAAAGGGAAGGTATGAATGCACTGTTAATGTCCTTTTGATGTGAAATGATGGATTTAATAATTGCATTGTAATATCAAATTTGGTGGCTTTGTTGAGAAACAGGAATACTGTTACTGGCATGTTTGGTAATGGATTAAAATGATGCTGGTATCATTAAAATGTACATTTTACCTCTTCTTCACATGCCCTACAGGCTGAGCCATTGAAATCTTAGGCCTGCAGTGTGTCTGTTCTGTTCTAGACCAGACTCCCAAATGAGACAGTGAATTCACTGCAATTATGAACTTCAGTACATTTCTGCTCTATTTCCAGGTGCCAGCAGCTCTGCCAGTGCTCATCCTTAGCTAACTTTTTTCCTCTCCTGTCTGTGAGCTGAAGTCTTTAACCTCTTTTTTCTTTTTTTTGGCCAGATTAATAAATAAGGGAGTTGAAATGGCCATTTCTGGGTGGGATCCAAAGGCTGCACCACAGTGAAAGTCTCCCTGACCATGAGTTGGACTTCAGTTGATATTCCCTGTGATGCATTGGAGGCTTTGAAGCCTGTCTTCTGAGGGTAAAGCCCTAATGCCTCCCAGCTCACCAGCCCATCCATCTGTTTAATAAAAACAAATGGGCCTGTAATGAAAAGCACTGAGGCCAGAGCATGGCTGGAAGTAATCAGCATTCCTCCACTGGCTTTGGTGATGATTTAAGGATATTAACTGACCATCAAGTCAGCAGAGCATTAAATCAGTGTTACACAGGGGAAAAATAATTCCCCCTACAGCACAACTATTGAACTTTGTGCATGTTTGGTGTTCATTTTGGTGCTGCAGCCCCGATTCTGTTTCACAACAGGATTATTTGCTTCCAGCACGGTGTCATCCAGTAGCCTGTGTGTCCAACAAAGGCACTGCCTGCATTTCAGCCTCCTGCCAAAAAGCCCATGATTTGTGTTTGGCTTGGGGTTTGCTGATGAGATTTAGTGATGTAAACAAGGCTGATTGCATGGGCAGAAATGTAGTAAGTGCATTGCACAAGGCTGGGGGGGTTGCATGTATTTTTAGCATATGCCAGGATTTATTGGTTTTGCAATTAGGATAGAAAAGTTTATTTTATGAAATGAAAAACACTGACTTTCCAGAATTTGGGATTAAACATGGGACTCCTGGATTTGAAATCTGAGCATTTACTGATGGACTTCGTGGTTTCAACCCTTCATCCTCTGTTAGTGCTCCAGCTGTTTTTGCAAATGCAACTGAACTAAGGAACTGGAAATTTTTTGGGTCCTCACTCATCCCAAGAACTTGGTAAAACTCTGGGAATATGGACCATCTGCCCTCTGCAACCACCTTTAATAACTCCACACAGCTGTCACTGCTGAGATTTCCCCTCTTGCTAAATCCACTGAATTCTTCCTTGGCTTCTTTTCATTAGTCAGTGCAAGTTTTGAAATCCCAGGATGTCTGAGGGTTTCATCTTGGGTCTTCCAATATACTTAAAATGAACAGGGCTTCCTTATAAAACTTAAAAATCTGGGGACATTGTAAAGGGTTTTTTTCATATTCTTCAACCAACAGTGGATTACAGATAAGAAAATGTAATAGTTATTCAATCTACTGGATAATAATGCTGTATATTAGAAGGTGAGTGGGTGAGGTGTATATTTTTTAATGTTGAAGGTCTATGTACTTTGTTGTCAGTTTAAATGATGATTTTTCCCTTCAAAACCCATGGCAGTTCTCTTCCACTCTCACCTCAGCACTGAGATAAATGTACAGAAATGTCATAAGGGAAAAACAATTCCTTGCAGCCCCTTTGGTGTCCTAAAAAAAGCATCCTCCAGCTCCAAAGAAATATTCCCATCCTCCCTGTGTATTTAGCAGGGTTATAAACCACCTGCTCCACACACCCACCCACCCCACTCAACCTCAGACACAGAGACTTATAGAAACTGTGAATTGTGTTGTAAAATTCCTTAGTGGGAACTGCTCTGTGTCTACACATCGTGTAACAGCAGCTCCTGACATAAATTTGGGAGCTCCTGGGACCTGCATTCACACAAATGAATTGACAGCACCCACCTCCCTTCTGAAGGCAGGCTTGGGGTTATTCAGCTGGGAGAGGAGAAGGCTCTGGGGAGAACTTAGAGCCCCTTCCAGAGCCTAAAGGGGCTCCAGGAGAGCTGGAGAGGGACCTGGACAAGGGATGGAGGGACAGGACAAGGGGAATGGCTTCAAAGTGAAACAGGGCAGATTTAGGTGAGATGTTAGAAATAAATCCCTCCCTGTGAGGGTGGGGGGGCCCTGGCACAGGTTTCCCAGAGAAGCTGTGGCTGCCCCATCCCTGGAAGTGTCCAAGGCCAGGTTGGAGCCACCTGGGATAGTGGGAGGTGTCCCTGCCCATGGCAAGGGGTTGGAATGAGATGGGCTTTAAGGTCCCTTCCATCCCAAACCATTCTGTGGCTCTATGACTGTGTTAATCCCAGCTGGAGATTTCAAGGGTGGCTTTGAACTTCCACACTACCTGAATGGTACTGAGGGCTGCAAAGACACTTTCCAATTCAGAAAATGAGGTGATGTTACTCCCTATCTCTTTCAGGGTTATTTATCTCTCTCAGTCCCCCATTTTCCTGGTTAAACAGGCAGGATGGAATTTGCAGTGATTTTCATTTATTTTGAGTCCTCAGCAGGAAGGGTCAATCTGCAGTTTGAAGCCTGAAAGGTCTTTCTTGTGTGATGGCAGATCTGACACAGCTGTTACCACTGGAAAATGAGGTCTTGGGACAGCAATTCTCTATGGAAATGTCAGGTCAGCAGCAAATATCAGCCAAAAAAAGCAAATAAAATTTTAGAAACTTTAAGGAGGGGGGGAAATGGAAGGCATTGCTCTGACTCCATGGGTAATGTCCCTGCCTCTTGAAAATTGTGTGTGGTTTTGGTCACCTTATAATAACTCTGGAGAAACTACTGGGAAGATCCATCACTGAGGGGATTATCCATCACTGATGGGTGACATCTGAATGAGAAACAAATGGTAACCAGCCTGGAAGGGGTTGACTAAGTAGAGGATGATGGACACCTAAAAATCCAGAAAGACTGAGCAGAGGCAGAGCAAATAAAAAGGCAGCAAGTGTTCCCTGCTTTTCTTGTGTACTAATTAAATCAAACCAGCAAGTGACCAGTTCAAAACAAACTAAAGGAGATGCCAAAGAAAAGGTACATGTAGCTGTGAAACTCTGGGAAGCAGGTGACAGCTGAAAGCTTCAGAAATTCAAAAAAACAATTGGACATACTCAGAAAAGGAGATTCCACAAGATACACAAACACAGCACCTCACCTCAAGATGTTCTCCAAGCCTCCACCTCACATCCAAGTCTAATATTGGGGGAGGTTAAGGGAATATATAAGGAAATCCATCTTATTCCTTTATCTGTCCCTTGAGGACAGAACAATGAGAGCTGGATCTGTGGACTGACCCATAAAGACAATTTTATAGGTTTTGCCTTCTCAGTTCACCTATTTTTAATGAATTTTTTTTTTTTCATGGAGCGGCCCTGGGGTGGGAAGTGATCACACAAACACGTCTGGCAGGTGAAATATCTAAGATTGAAGTGTGGGGAAAAACAACTTATCAGCCTCCCTTGACTGAGGGTGGGTTGTCAGATCACAGATGGTTTGTGAGAACATCACCCAAGAACTGTGTCATTCCAAATAAATAATAATGGGGGGAAAACTAATTAAAAACTAATCCTATTAATTGAAATATATCTGTCTTTCAAGACACAGATTTAATTATTAATGGGTGAAAGAGCTCTTGAGGAGGCAGTGGATGGACCACAGCCTGGAAACCAGTGGGATCTGTCTTCTCCTCAAGCTACTGAGAGATTCCTTGTCAGATCCCTTGTTGGTACAAACTCTGCTGTTCAAAAGTGAAGAACTGAATTTTTTGCAGTGCTAAAAACAAAAAAACCAACCCCCATAACACTAAAAAACCCACCAAAATACCCCACAAAAATATGGAGAAGAATTATTTGGGGTCAGCCTCCAAAATTTTAATTTCTTAATTAATTTAAAAGGGGGGAAATAATCTTGTGACAATCAAACAATCCCAAGTGGCCCTTTTATTTTATGGAGAATATTTTTTTTAATGACATCATGTTCAACATTAGAAATTAAACATTGTAAGAACAGACTTATCAAAGATAGCTGATTTTTTTAAATTGTGAACTAGACAAAAACACCCTCAGTTCTTTAGTTGACAGATTTTTAAAAAAAATATTCTTTGTGAAACAGGATTTGTGCAAAAAGAAAATTTTTAGCTCCCTTGCATACAACATTTGCCAGAATTATACCCCATAATGAGTTTGTACACCAAGCATAATTATGTGCTTGCAACCAGTGCTAATTCTAGAATAATAATAACCAAAATTTTAAGTGCATTTTTGCATTTTACCTAAACCTTCTAATTACATTGAGATTATCCACAGAATTGTGATGCTAAATGAGAATCTGATGGAACAGCTGTGGGGATAAAAATAATTTAAACCTACCCATCTTATCTGCTTGCCCCAACAGCTGGTGCCAGAGCCAGAAAACAGAGAAAAATGTAAGAAAATGAAGATGGGACTGGACTAAACACCAGCAGAGTGTTTTAACCTCCTCCATGGGTTGGATTCTGACCCTGGTTAAGATTTTGGAAGCAGAGCAGCTGAAAGAAGCCAGCTTGAATAAGCTGAGATTTCACAGCTCACTTTCCAAAATTCATTTATTTATATCAGATTTGAGACCAATCCAAAAACCTGGATCTCACACTCCAGACATTAAAAAACAGGAAAAACATTCAGCTTTTTAACCTCCCCCTGCTGATCTTTTCACAGAAGATAACCATTAACCAATGTTCCCTTTCTGTTTTCCAGGTTTTCTGCCCTCAGAGCACTAAATCATTTTTCCACACCATCCTGGATTTGTCTTTACATGTTTCCCTCAGTCCCTGTGTATTTTGGGATTGCAAACTTTCTTAAACAAGCGAAATATGATGGGGGAAAGCAGCTGTATGACAGCAAAGCTTTCATGCAGGTTGTATCCCATTTATTTTTCCCTCCCAGGGCTGATGCCCCCCTCACATTTCCTGGCAATAAAGGCAGACTTTTCATAGCTGGGCATAATAACCCAAAAATATCACTCTCATAATTAAGAGCCTCATGTGTGTGTGTTGCATTCCAACAACCATGGCTGAGCTTGCTGGGTATAAAATATAAATACACCACCACTTCTCTTCCTCCACGATGCCCACATGTCCTTTCAGACTTTCTCAGCTTCTTAGGAGGTGATTTCTTCCGCCCAACAGGTTTCAAGAAGCAAATAAAAAAGTCCCTCTGCCTCTAAATTTGATTTGACTGATTGGCGTTTTGCTGTGGGTTATGCTCAGTGTTAGATAAAATTATATGTAACCTGGCTCGTGTCCAACATCACTGCATTTCATATATAAAGCCAAAGTTGTTAAAAAAAAAAGGTAAAGCTTGGAGGTTTCCAGCCAAAATGCTTCAGCTCCAAGAAGAAGAGAGAACTAAGTCTAAACATGAGACTTCTTGCTCCATGTTCTCAACATCCACTAATGGTCCCAGTAAGGCTTCTCTGAATTCCTAAAACCCAGGAATCTCATCCCAGAAGTCAAACATATTGAGAGCACTTAAAAGACTAATTTTGATGGGAATGGTGTTTCTCAGAGCCCATTAGAAGCACCAGCCCATGTGGGCACTTTTAGATTTTGTAAATCAACCCAGCTGACTTCTAAAAGAGCCCCATTAGAATCCCAGGAAAGATGTAGGGTCTGATGGGATATTACAGAGAAATTCTTCCCTGTGAGGGTGGGGAGGCCCTGGCACAGGTTGCCCAGAGGAACTGTGGCTGCCCCATCCCTGGAAGTGTCCAAGGCCAGGTTGGAGAGGGCTTTGTGTCACCTGGGACAATGGAAGGTGTCCCTGTCCATGGTAGGGAGGGTTGGAAACAGATCCCTTCAAACCCTGTCCTACAGTTTGCTTGTCTGGATGAATGATGTACCAGAGGGAACCATTAGCTTTTCCAGCAAATGGAGCAGTTCCTCTCTCCTGTGATGCAAAATTGTGATGCTCTCAAGCTCCTCCCTCTTCCATTTTCATAATATTACTTCCATTTACACTTTCAGGCTGGTGACTCTACTTGGGCCCCTGCTTATGGCAGAATGAAATATATGTTATTTAGGATCAGGATTACAGCAATCCTGCCCATCTGCTAAACATCTCCAGTTGAGCCCTGAGCTTTCTCCTCCAGGGGAGTCCTTTCCATCACCAGCTCCATTATTAAAGCCCACTGATTGTATCCCTGCAATTACATTGCCTGGGGTTTTTTTTTGGAGGTGCTTAAATTTCCATTCCAGATGAGAACACACCATAGTTTAAGAGAGCAAGGGAGGCTCTATTACACAACCCAGTTGTGTTTGTTGCTATAATATGTTTCTCCAAATGACTATTAAACATGTTGCTTTCCCTTTCAACGAAATGAGAATGTGATTTTCTTCTTCTGGTAGTGTCTCCTTCCACTCTGTGGATTTCTCTTTTTGGAGTCTTTTCTCTGTAAATTGGCACTCCCAGATGTGCATTATCCTCCTTCTTCCAGTGGGGAGCTGGCACAGACTTCAAACAGCATCTCTAACTGTGGTTTGCAACAAGCCAGACCTCACCAGTGATATTAATACCTGTCTGCAAACATCTCACATGGGTCAGCATCACCATGAACTCTTACCTTGTGCTTTCCTCTGGAGAGCACAAAATGCTTTGCAAAAAAGAGGAATATCAGCACCACTCTGCAGGTGGAAAAACCTGAGTTGCCAGTTCAGCCAAGCTCTAATCTGAGGTTCAAGCAGTTGCCAGCCAGAGTGCCTTGCTCTGTCACCCCACTGGGGATTGTCTTCCCAGCAGAGCTGGTGGAAATGAGTGTATGAGCCCTCATAAATCACTTCAGGGTGAAGTTCAGGAGTTGAGCTCTCATAAATCACTTTAGGGTGAAGTTCAGGAGTTGAGCTCTCATAAATCACTTCAGGTTAAAGGTCAGGAGCTGAGTTTAAGTCCCTTCCACTACCTGAGCACCTCAGACATGTGCACTCTGACTGTTCTTTGCAGTGCCACAAAGGTATCAGGGACAGACCTGGCCCTGTGGGTAGAGTGGACAAGAATGACTGAAAGGCTGCTGCTTGTCCTTTTCACACCACAGGGACCCCACAAGGTGACATCCTACACCTCTTCCATCTACCCTGCAACTATTGCATCAGTCTCGTTCTGCATTTGTCCTGCAACTCTCTGTTCTGTACACACAGCCCCTCCCTGCCCACCTTCCAAACACCCAACGTGGTGGGCACTGCAGAAACCCTCACAGGTCATTCCAGGGAAACCACTCTGCCTTTTTCACTGAGGCCCTCACCCATAAATTGTT
Organism: Neodrepanis coruscans; assembly: GCA_013400695.1. Classification (NCBI taxonomy): domain Eukaryota; kingdom Metazoa; phylum Chordata; class Aves; order Passeriformes; family Philepittidae; genus Neodrepanis; species Neodrepanis coruscans. The sequence goes on along the minus strand of VYZS01020771.1, from coordinate 16,392 downwards.
CAGACTACATCTCCCATTCACTCCTTCTCTGAAAACACCTCCAGGATAAATCCTCTGTGCCAGGTGAGCTGTGACGTTACCAGAGTGTGACTCACCCAGCTTATTTTGGGATTAACTGAAGCACAGCCTAAGGCATCCCAAGGGAACCCAAGTCAGACGTTGGTGTCTCCAGCTGTGTGGAGTGAATGTTGCCTTTATGCTGTTTCCAAATTTACCTTCACCACTGCCACCTCTTGTTGTTGCACCAACCCTCCCATGGAAATGCCTGTTCACATCTTGATCTGTGCAACAACCAATGCAGAGGAGTCAACTCCCACCTGCTCCTGGTGGTTTGGGAGCACAATCCCTGTGTGGCTTTGTGCTCCTAAAGCCTTGAATCACACATTTGAGTGTTTGCCCTCAAAACATTAAAACCTCAGTCCTGGAGCGGGGTGTGGTCAGACATTCCAGGGATATCACAGGCAGATCACAATGCACAGAACAGGGAAGAGAGAGATTCATCCCCGACATGGGAATTGCACACCAACTTCATAAAGCCACTGTCCAGGGGAAAAAAAATGTAGTAAGAGGCATTTAAATAAAGATATGGGTTCTCTCCATAAACCTTTCAGCAATTCCCTTTGGTTAAATTCCATCCAAATTTTCCACTGGAACCATTGACTTTGGCTGCCAATTAAAAGCATCTAAATGGATCCATTTAATTTGCCTTCTTGTCTTTTTCAGTGCTGAGGGAGATCTAAGGCAGACAACATCAGAGAGGATTACTCATGTATCCAGAAGCAAATACACTCCTTGAAAAGGAATAAAAAAATCTCTTTGTGACTACCTTTTGGAAAATTCATGGGAAGATATTCAAGGGATCATGAGAGACCAAAATGCTGTTACAAATATTCTGAAGGTGTTCTTTTTTATCTGAGCCAAAGCACCTGAGGAATGACACAAAGCCAGCCAGCTGTACTGTTAAAAGAGGGACTGAAGGAATCCTGTAGCTTTTAACCTTCTTCCTTAGTGTTTGACCCATCAATATTTCTACTTTAAAGCTTCACTACACTTATTGAATTCACCCGGGTCAAACTGCCATCCCAGCAGGAGGAAGCAAAGGCTGAATTCCCAGGGAATCAGACACCAGTGCTGGGGATCAATTTTCTGCTCCTGTTGTTTCTTTTCTTGTCATTCGACAGGTGAATCCATGAATGAGAACAAGACACTAATGAGGTTGTAGAGCATCGTTTTGAAAACATATCGAGTCCAGAGGCATAAATGGTGGCTCTTAATGAATCCTCATGTTTCACTTGGATTCACTTTAGCGTAATAAATCGATAGTTCATGCTGTGACAGCTGCAGGATTGCTGCCTGTACAGCCAAGCTACATCAAAAATGCCAAGACAAGTGCTCAGGATGCAGGATCATACAAACCAGCCTGGAAGGAATTAAGGATTTAATCTCTGCCAAGCCCAGGCCTGAGAAATGTTCCTTTAGCCTGGGCAGAGCTCATCATTCCACACTCTCAGGGTGCTGATTATGACTCATATAACTCAATATAACCATACAATCAACACTAACTGATTTAGAATATAACCCCAATCTCTTGCCTTTTTTTTTTATTATTTTTTATTCCCTGAGGGTGTGTCAATACGACAAAGTACAAGGCTCTGCAGATGGGTGTGGGAAAAATCCCATGGATCAGTAGAGACTGGGAATTTCCTGGCTGGGAGCTGCCCTGCTGAAGGGGGCCAGGGTGTGCTCAGCAGGTTTGAATGAAATGTGTGCTCTGAAGTCCTGAAAATTTTGGTGGAACTTTTTTCAATCGCTTTTATTTTACTCACAGCCCTCTCGAGCTGGAAGGGGTGGGGAGAGCAGAACTGTCTACAGGGCTTCAGGAGTGACCTCACCAGTGCTGAACAGGGGAAGGAGAACAGCTTGACTTACCTGCAGGCCACACTGACCCTCGTGGATGCTGATATGGGCTTAGTCTTAATCTCAGCTGGAGCACAAGGTTGGTTTACGTTCAGTCTGACGTGCATTGACAGACACTGTTAACAGGGCACCTGCTCAGACACAGCCAGGGACACACATCAGCCTCAGAGTTAACTGACACACACAGGATTTATCAGACTGGACTGGCTGGTTTATCTTCTTCCATATCCAAAAAGTCATCTTGGCCCACTGGTCAGGGCTGAGGACCAGGATTTAAATGCATGGTCCTTTGCAAACTACTCTGATTATTTCAGACAAATTCTTGAAGGCTCGAACCAGACCATCTGTTACAGGTACTCAACATCCTCATTACAAGTCCCATGGCCCTTTTGATCAAGAGATCAGAGCACATGACTCCAAGTTTAGGGCTTCTATTTTCATTTAACTGTATAGTCAATGGAAAGAGTTAGTGGTGACTGAATTAATCTATACTAAGACATGTAAGTGTATTCCTTACCTTTTGCATTGCCGTTCTCTGTCCATGTAGCTATTTCCTAATCCACAAAAGGGTCATAAAAAAACCCTTCATTCACACTGTAATATGCTCAGGTAATGCTGCAGAAAAGAATATAATTTTCACAGGCAGATCTGTCTCAAGCACCGACCAACACTACATTTTTCAGAAGGAGCTGCCAGGGAAAGTACAGCTCCTGCTACCTTTTTGTTGGTCTGTACCCTGTCATTGTTGCTAGTCTTGCTCAGAAGCAGGAGTTGTTTGTTCTCTTTAACACTGCAGATGCATCCTATTATCCAGTGATCTTCAGTGGAACATGGCCATCCAAAAATGCCACCTGCAGATATGTGCCTTCCCTCCAAACCACACCTTTGGCTTTGTCTGGTGGCTGAAGGACTGCACCCCATGGGAGGGGAACAGTTTAGGAAGAACTGAAGCCCATGGGAAGGACTCACGTTGGAGTTCATGGCAGAAGTTCCCTTCCTATGGAATGGACCCCACACTGGAGCAGGGGAAGAGCATGAGGAGTGCTCCCTGTGAGGAGGAAGGAGGGCAGAGACAACACAGATGAATTGACCACAGCCCTCATTCCCTGTCCCCTTGTTCTGTTTGAAGCGAGGAGGAAGAGAATTTGGGAGAGGAGTTGAGCCCTGAAAGAAGAAAGGGGTTGGGGGAAGGTGTTTCATGATTTGCTTTTCCCAAGTGAAGTCTGTTTTTCCCATGACAGCAAATGGTGAGTGATCCCTCCCTGCCCTTATCTCGACCCCAAAGCCTTTCTTTATGTTTCCTCTCCCCTGTCCAGCTGAGCAGGGGACTGATGGAGTGGCTCTGGTGGGTGTCTGGTGCCCAGCTGGGGTCACAGCCCAGCACAGACTGGTTTTTCTGAACACACATTTTCTCAATACTCATTTTCTCTCCATCTCTCACATCCCTCCACATTCAT
>VYZS01020771.1:0-12996 GCA_013400695.1 Neodrepanis coruscans | reverse complement strand
CAGGGTGCTGATTATGACTCATATAACTCAATATAACCATACAATCAACACTAACTGATTTAGAATATAACCCCAATCTCTTGCCTTTTTTTTTTATTATTTTTTATTCCCTGAGGGTGTGTCAATACGACAAAGTACAAGGCTCTGCAGATGGGTGTGGGAAAAATCCCATGGATCAGTAGAGACTGAGAATTTCCTGGCTGGGAGCTGCCCTGCTGAAGGAGGCCAGGGTGTTGTGCTGTGCTGCTCAGCAGGTTTGAATGAAATGTGTGCTCTGAAGTCCTGAAAATTTTGGTGGAACTTTTTTCAATCGCTTTTATTTTACTCACAGCCCTCTCGAGCTGGAAGGGGTGGGGAGAGCAGAACTGTCTACAGGGCTTCAGGAGTGACCTCACCAGTGCTGAACAGGGGAAGGAGAACAGCTTGACTTACCTGCAGGCCACACTGACCCTCGTGGATGCTGATATGGGCTTAGTCTTAATCTCAGCTGGAGCACAAGGTTGGTTTACGTTCAGTCTGACGTGCATTGACAGACACTGTTAACAGGGCACCTGCTCAGACACAGCCAGGGACACACATCAGCCTCAGAGTTAACTGACACACACAGGATTTATCAGACTGGACTGGCTGGTTTATCTTCTTCCATATCCAAAAAGTCATCTTGGCCCACTGGTCAGGGCTGAGGACCAGGATTTAAATGCATGGTCCTTTGCAAACTACTCTGATTATTTCAGACAAATTCTTGAAGGCTCGAACCAGACCATCTGTTACAGGTACTCAACATCCTCATTACAAGTCCCATGGCCCTTTTGATCAAGAGATCAGAGCACATGACTCCAAGTTTAGGGCTTCTATTTTCATTTAACTGTATAGTCAATGGAAAGAGTTAGTGGTGACTGAATTAATCTATACTAAGACATGTAAGTGTATTCCTTACCTTTTGCATTGCCGTTCTCTGTCCATGTAGCTATTTCCTAATCCACAAAAGGGTCATAAAAAAACCCTTCATTCACACTGTAATATGCTCAGGTAATGCTGCAGAAAAGAATATAATTTTCACAGGCAGATCTGTCTCAAGCACCGACCAACACTACATTTTTCAGAAGGAGCTGCCAGGGAAAGTACAGCTCCTGCTACCTTTTTGTTGGTCTGTACCCTGTCATTGTTGCTAGTCTTGCTCAGAAGCAGGAGTTGTTTGTTCTCTTTAACACTGCAGATGCATCCTATTATCCAGTGATCTTCAGTGGAACATGGCCATCCAAAAATGCCACCTGCAGATATGTGCCTTCCCTCCAAACCACACCTTTGGCTTTGTCTGGTGGCTGAAGGACTGCACCCCATGGGAGGGGAACAGTTTAGGAAGAACTGAAGCCCATGGGAAGGACTCACATTGGAGAAGTTCATGGCAGAAGTTCCCTCTCCTATGGAATGGACCCCACACTGGAGCAGGGGAAGAGCATGAGGAGTGCTCCCTGTGAGGAGGAAGGAGGGCAGAGACAACACAGATGAATTGACCACAGCCCTCATTCCCTGTCCCCTTGTTCTGTTTGAAGCGAGGAGGAAGAGAATTTGGGAGAGGAGTTGAGCCCTGAAAGAAGAAAGGGGTTGGGGGAAGGTGTTTCATGATTTGCTTTTCCCAAGTGAAGTGTGTTTTGCCCATGACAGCAACTGGTGAGTGATCTCTCCCTGCCCTTATCTCGACCCCAAAGCCTTTCCTTATGTTTCCTCTCCCCTGTCCAGCTGAGCAGGGGACTGATGGAGTGGCTCTGGTGGGTGTCTGGTGCCCAGCTGGGGTCACAGCCCAGCACAGCCTGGTTTTTCTGAACACACATTTTCTCAATACTCATTTTCTCTCCATCTCTCACATCCCTCCATATTCATCCCCTCTCTCCCTGCCCTCCCTCTGCTTCTTGTAGAAATGTAGAAATCTTTCCCTGTCAACAGTCATTGCTGTCACCTAACTCTGAAGATCTTTTGCTGTTTACTCAGGCTTTTGGGACATGAGGCAGCCAGTAACAGGGAATGGTGATGGATTCATCATATTAGAAAGTGTGTATCTCTCCTTCAGTCACTTACACAAGATTCCCTTTAGAATCAATGTCAACCCAGTCAGTGACACCTTTGGAGTTTGGTTTCTAATAATAAGGGTGAAAAAATCAGCAGCATAAGGAAGAAAAGATGTGGATTCTCCATTTCTTGACAGTTCCAGGCACAAAATGCTCATGTTCCAAGGAGCTCTGCCTCAGCCAAAAAACTGGCTAATGAACTCATTGTGAGAAGTCCACTGTCCCAGTAATTTATACTCAAATCTATTATAGGGAAGAATTAATAACCCTATGAGGGGAATAATCCTTCTCCATTGACTGCAAAATGAGCAGAGTGCAAACAGCTCAGTTTAGCACAGGTAGTCCATCCTTAACTTCATTCTTTAAATAACTGTGAGGTGAATCCCATCCCACATCCTGTGCAAAAGATCAAGGTGGGTGAGCTAATGATCCCATCTGGCCTTTAAATCTATGAAAATCACTGAAATACGAGCTGATTCAAGGGACTCCTTTCCCACACAGGCAGCAAACATAACCAATTTCTCTGCAAGAAGCTGAAGCCAGCCAAGTCTTTAAAAGCATAGGCAGAGTTAAATACTATGGTTTAAAAATACTGCAAGGTTTGGGGGAAAAGATTTACATTCTCTGCTTCAGAGATAAAACAACCAAGAAATGGGGATTAGGAAGAAACTGTCCGTGTGGCTAAATTATCCTAGAGCTGACAACTTCATGACTCCTTCCACTTACAACCAATCCAGACCTGTCCCATTTCAGGCTGTAATCATACCACATACATTTTAAATTCCCTGTGACTTTGAAAACCTCATTCCCCAATAGCAGCCAACTGTTATGGGGTTTATTTTTGCTGTCTGACCTGAGAACATGTCCATGGCATGGTCCATACATGAAGTGTTCACTCATGACATGAACAGCTGACCCTTTCCATGGTACAGCCCAGTGCAAACTCTATCTTGCATCAATTTTCCAGTTATTTGAAAGATCTGTCACGTGTTTGTCACTGTCAAAGACAGCCCAAGGCACCAGATAGACCATGATTTTTATCCAGTATAGTAATATCTTATTGAAATTTTACTTAGACAGCTGTAATTGAAATGGAGTTTCTTCACAGGGTGAATTTTCATGTTGGAGATTTTTTTTTTCAAGTCCTGCATCAGAAGAGAATGTTCAATACAAAGACTACTAAATTAGTCTGGCAAATGAATCTAGAGACACAGTCTTACATTCCTCCTCCCAAATGAGCATGTAATTAAACATTCTTTTTGCATTTTAGTAATTTCAGTCAGCTTCAAGCCTCAGGGCTACATTCTGAAGTGGAAGATGGATTTTATAGGGGGTTTGATGAAAAACTGGCTGTGTTTTTGAATTTGATTCCGTTTCTGAGCCACGTCTGAATGAGATTCATCTCCCTTATGAATCCAATGGCTTCACTGAAGATTGATGTGAATTAAATATGACTATTTGGACATAAATCTCCAGATCCCCACGTGGTAAATGATTCTTTACAGTTACAAGACCTGTGGCTTTGGATGTATCTACAACTAAAGATACTGCAGCCTGACAGTTTGATATTAGAGGACACACACTATGACACTGGGGACTTTGCAGGCTCTGCTCACAACTCTGAGAGAGTTATCAGAATGTATTGAGAGTGGCCCTGAAGAGAAGGATTGGAGTTGCTGGGGGATATGTCTCAGAAATGTGCATTCACAGCCCAGAATTCCAAATGTGTCCTGGGCTACCTTGGAAGAAGNGGATGTCCCATCCCTGGAAGTGTTCAAGGACAGGTTGGATGGGGCTTGGAACAACCTGATCTAGTGGAAGGTATCTTTGCCCATGGCAGGGTGGTGGAATGAGGTGATTTTTAAGGTTCCTTCCAATCCAAACCATTCTAGGATTCGATGATCATGACAAATAAATGCATCTCAAGCCCAAACAGAGATATCTAAATCACTGGCAGACAAGCCAAGTACAGTGCAAGAAGAAAACTCACCACATCATTGTGGTGATGTGCCCGAGTTAATGAGGCAATTAGTTTATTGATAATCAATTGTCAGGAGCAGGATGCTTGCCTCATGTTTTCATGTCATCCTAAATGCCTGATCTACTCAGCATCTCCCAAAGCAGCCTTGGAGAGTCCACCTAACACTGCACTTCTGAGGAGAGACCCACCCAGGAGAGACTCGGGGTGTTTGTCAAGCAAGGAAGATCATGGTCTCACATGCTCAAATCAAAACAGGATCATCCTCCAGGAACTGATTCAGCCCATTGTGCAGAAACACATACACTCTGTGAGGGTGCAATCTGTGTTCCCTTGGAAGTTGGGTTCTGCTTTGGATTCATTTCTCCTCACGTTGGTGTGAGGTTTCCCTGGAACCTCTACTGCAATCAATCTTTTTTGAATGCTGATTTAGCTTCTCACCGTGGCACACTCATGAATAATTGCCTGAGGATATAAATACTGTGCTGATTAGACCCAGCATTTGGATGCTGGCTGTGTCTTCACCACAGCCTGGCCACCCCTTCAACTCCAGGCAGTGCTTTCCTTAAACCACCTCCTGTGTGAATACAAAGGGCTTGAAATCTTTCTGGAATGCTGGAGCCCATCCTGCTGGGATTGCCTGGCCAACATGGGAGTGCTGGTAATGCCAGATGTGCCACATGAATGTTTTTTTAGCCAGAAATCAAGCCCTGAGCAGAGGCTTTTTGTTGAACAACAGACCTGAAAGTCTCTCAGGAATATTCAAAGTATTTTGCCACTGCAGAGCATGAAAATAAAAGCTGCCTCAAGTTCTCCACATCATATCTGTGTAAATATTACCACTGATAGGAGATACATGTGAAAGAGGATCAAGAGTGCACAGTATGTCAAGGTTTTATGGCTTAACCTCTATAAATATTCTCCAGATTGCCTCCACAATGTGATTATTGATTCATTCTTGGCTAGGCAAGAAAAGGAATTTTTTTAATCCCTCTAGTGAAAATTAAGGATTTTTTTATCTGGATCTATTTTTCCCTCTTTTAAAAAAATTGATAAATGGAGAAGTCTTGATAGGCTTTGGAGATGAATGGAATATAAAGCTACAGTTTTTAAGATAACTAATTTTTAGTCATGTACCAAAACCAAAGCAGCTTTGGATCTCACTCTGATGACCATCCTCTGAAGGATCCCACAGGTCACTGATTCCCAACTCAAAACAGAAGTCAGTCCAAGCAAATAATTTCGTTCAGATTGTTATTGTCTGTATAACCATTGCACTTACTTGCTTTATGGATTGAGAACACAAACCCAAAATCTGACCAAACTGAAGGGAAAGCAGAAGTGCCAGCTTGCTGAAAGAGCAGAAGAGCTGCACCAGTTCTCTCACACAGTGCCTGGGAGCATTTCAGAGGCAAGGTTTCCATTCAGTCCATGTTTTAATGCTTGAAGTGACCAAAAATGTGGCCAAAACCAAAGCACAGGGACCATCTGGAGGAGACATCACCATCACCATGACTGAGCATCCCTAGGTCAGAGCATTGCCAAGGGCAAAAGGGTCAAGAAAAGTGGGTCTCACATGTGCTTTCTGTTGACCTGATCACAGCTGGATACAACAAAACCATGAATCACAGTGAAATCTGTCACCCAGTTCTAGATACTTAAGATCTGGGCTTCTACACCTGAACTTGTTAATCCTGAGCTGTGTTATTGCTGAAGAACAGAAATAAGATTTCTTTGAAAGGGATTTGTCTGACTTGTTTCAAATGTTTGCATCAGTATCATCTACACCCTTCTGTGGCTGGAAGTGCCAAAGCTCCCAATGATTGTTAAAAGCCTGGGGAGACATATGACATATGGTCCTCAGCTCAAGAACTACAAATCTGGAAGAACAACAGCTCTGACACGGTCCCCACGTCTTGCTCAGCCTCAGCTGCACATCCACAATAGCACAGATGTGCTGCAGGTCCTGCAGATCCTGTTCTGTGTTTGCCACACTCACGTGGCAAATGAGAAGATGATGGAGAGTCTCAAATAACGTTGTCTTTTGCCCATATTTAAGCAAACAAATTCCACCCAGAAAACCCAACAAAGGGTTGTATAAGTGAGTAATACTCTTTTTTTTTATGCACAGAAGACACAGTGGCTCCAGGAAAGTCGGAAGATTATTTGAAGATTCAAACTGGGGTGCACTGTGATAACACTATTCACTATTTACAGGCTGGCTCTTGACTGGGAGTGTGTTTGCTTTTGGGGCCACAATTTAGGAAACACATGCAAATACTGACTTTTATTACAGGGCTCTTTTGCTGTCCAGGAATAGACCAAGCATGGAAAGCACATGTGGTGTGGAACACTGAGTTTGACCACCCTCGAGCTTCTCCACTGTGGAGAGATTGCCTGGAAATTAATGTGGTACATGGCACTGAGATCTCCTTGCAGGGAAGGTCATCCTGCTGGGATGGGTTTCACTGCATCCAGCAAAGGCTCAGCTCCATGGCCGTGGCAAGGACCATCCCAGCAGGGAGAAAAGGTATTTTTTTTTTAATCAGAGGAGGTAAAAATGCCATCACTCTTCCTTAAGGTGAAACAAATTTCACCCTGCTTGCCCTGGAGAGCTAAAACCAGCCTTCTGACAGCAGAGGGATGATGGGACACAGTCACTATTGATACCTTATTCTTAACATGACATTTGACTCTCATCTGGGCCCAACTGGTTGCTCTGTTACACAATCCTAATTATCTGCTCTGGGATAATTTTGACCCAGCTCAGGAAAGCCCTGAACAAGTCCCCAAACAGGAAATAGTTTTAATAGACATTTAGTTTTAAGCACTAACTATAACCCTCCCAGCTTCAATAGGATTTGAGTAAGTGAAATTGAGACCAAGTCTATGATTTTTTTCCCTGATTGTGGATAATTTCTTAAAGTGAAGCCTTAGCTGATTATAACTCTCACTTAAGAGATTCCTCATTAGCTCTACATTGTCTAAAATGATTATTTTATCACTTTGAAGCAAACTGGAAGACTGAATTTCATTTTGGACTTGATTACAGTCTCAGATTTTATAATCGTCCTTGATATTCACATTAACAGAGAACCTTGGCTTGACCTGGGCACAGATAAATGGTAAAATCAGAACATCTTTAGGTTTGCAAATTGCATCAGAATGTCTGATGCTGTGTCCTGAGCTCTCCACCCAAGCTGCTGAAAAGCTCTGAAGGGGAGTGTGGAGACTGGATGCAGGAAATTTCCAGAGCCATGTGCATCATCCATCAGATATGCCTGGAACACACACACACACAAGTAAACAAATGAAAATTGGTGAGCTGCACTTAAACAAGATGGGGATGACTCAGTGCAGAGGGAGCACAACCCACTCACCTCCCCAAAGAGTGTGAGATATGGCACAGCTGCCTCCCAATTCACCCTCAGAGAACCAGGGCTGTTAAAGAAGGAAGAGGTACCGTAAAGTTTCCCAGCCCAGCTGCTCTTGGCAATGGGTTGTTTTATGTGCAAAACACATTCATCATCCCCAGTTCCTCCTGGGAATCCTCCTGTGAGTGCCTGAAGATGGCAGGATCTCAGTGGGGTCAGCAGAGGTAGGTGCTTAAAAAGGTCAGTTCTCCATCTCACCTGTGGCCACCTGAGAGCAAAAATTCCCAAAGGAGTGTCTTTGAATGTTTGATGCTGTTCTCAGTGCTTGCATTGGGATATTTACCCCTTTGCCAGCCACATCCAGCCCAGTTTTCAGGCTGTTTCCAGCCAGAGGCAAACCAGTACAGAGATGCCTCTCCCACCCTGTGGGAAGTTGTGGAGCACCAGGGTTTGCTCTTTGCTATTCCTTGCCAAAAAAACTTGTTTGCTGACCCAAAAGTGTGTGAGGCAACATAAAACACAAATAGGAAAAACTGCTCTGCTCTGAAGGGTTTACAAGCCAAGGGTGAGCACAGGAGAGAAGACACTGTAAAAACACAGAGGGCTGAGTGTAAACAGAGAGATAAGGTAGCATTCAGGGAGAAGATTAATGTTACAAATGCCAAGGGTCATGTTTTCTCTTAAAGCAAATAAAGCTTCATTGAACCCCAGCGAACTCCACTGGGGCTGTGCCAAGCCTTTGATACATGAGCAGCGAGTTCAAGGCAGCACCTGCGAGGCAAAATCCAGCCCCAAACCCTTGTGCCCTTCAGAAAGGTCAGTCACCTCTCTGTGAAATCCCTTCCAGAGGCACCAGGTAATGCAGGACACACCAGACATCAGGAAAGCAAAATAAATCCAATGTCATTATCCCAGCTCAGAAGCACTTGAGCCCTAAGTCCCACTTCCCTCAACATAAATGATTTCATCTTCTTGGATGATGTTTAGCTTTCCATGGGAAGTGTGTCTTTATGTGTCTGATTCTTTTTAGATGGCTGCAGCAGCATCCACAGCTTCAAAATCCTTCTCCTTGAAAAAAGCCAGTGCCAAACCTCCCCAAGAGGGTTGCAGTTCACAGGCATCAAAGTAATGCCACACACTTTAATTCCTTAGCTGTCATTCCCCCCTTGATACAGAAAATGAGAATGGGACTTTCCTGGGATGTCATTGGCATTTGCACTGTCAAAAATAGACAGGAACCGTGGAAAATCAGTTGTTGTCAATCCAGTTAAACCTAACACGATTTAGTCTGGATTAGGAGAGGGTTTGTCTGGTTTGTATAGTCAGTCTGGCAGATTGTGGGCATGAAAGTGTTTTTTTGCTTATCGAGAAAGAAGAATTTTCTGAGGAGAAAAAAACAAAAACCAAACAAAAAAACACAACCTACTAAATAAACAAAGAAACAAAACAAACACACAAAGCAAAATTAGCTGGAAAACGTCATTTGTGTGAGACAAATTCTTCCCAAACTGCATTAACTCAAGAGAATGTACTATCATTTCTTATTCCCCCCCAGAAACAGAGTTTTATTTTTCATGTACGTTGAAGGGTCTTAGAACATAACACTTCTCTCCATTAGTAGATGTAATGTTTTGCTGACACATAGTGAGGATGCTTAATTTGCCTGCACAAATATATCCTGGAGGCAGCAGATATATAAGGAATGCATCAGGCAAGGGAATCAAATGAGCAGCATAAACCCTGGGTTATTCATCAGCTCAACCAAGAGAAACTGCAGCAGCCAGTAAGTCTTTCTCTATATCTGACTCAGAGTTAGAAGGGCTGGAGGAAGAACTCCCAACCTTAATATCTGGTTGGACTTTCTCTCCAAGGGGTTATAACTGAGTGAGAAGGGACAAGAGGGGCTGTTCTCATTTCTTTGCTGCAAGGAGGATTTGGAATAGCAGGTTTGAGCTGGAAACAAGGGATATCCCCGCTAAAAAAACAGGAGAAAAATCAATTATCTTACAAGAGGTGTTCAGCGACTGCCCAAAGCAAAACCAGGCAGTGGCAGAAATTTATTCTTTGCAGTGACAATGGTTTGTTTGGGGTGTGAGAGAGTGAGCTCTTGGGAAGTCCTCACACAGGCAGATACCTTCACACTAACCACACAGTCTGCGATTTACTTTTTTTCCTCTGGAAACAACCAAATTTCATGGATATATCACAGTCACCCTGCAAGTTTCGGGCTCGGGTAATTTCCTCCTAAACTTCTAAAAACCCCACTCACTCCGGGGGGGAAGAGGGAGCTTTATTCCTCTCTCCCTGTGCTCCATCCCTGTGCCTGAGCCCCAGGCTGCAGCCAAACCCTGTGATTTCCCTGCTGTTTGCCTGCCTGATGCCTGTGGGCAGCTGGCACTGCTGGGATACCCCGGCACGGTCCGGGCATCGGGCACGGCTGGAGCAGCGCCAGCCGAGTGTCCCGATCCTGTGGGAGCGACTGCCTTGGGCACAGCTGGGAAGAGCGAGGCTCTGGGCTGCTGAGAGGAAAGAGCTCCCTCTCTGCCTGCAAAAGAGGCAGCTTGGGGTTGTTGTTCATTTGGGAAGAGGAGTGGGAAAATCTGTGGCTGATCACAGAATGCCAGGACCACAGAATCACAGAATCATGGATGAGTTGGAAGGGACTGAGTACCAACCCTTAGTCCTGCACAGCCCCATCCCCAAGAGTCACCCGTGTCCCAGAGGATCATCCCAGACCCTCCTGGAGCTCTGGCAGCCTTGGGGCTGTGCCCACTGTCCTGGGGAGCCTGGGCANAAAACTGGTTTCAGGCTCCCAGTAAACTCAGGCACATCCAGTCTCAGAGGTTTTGGAAATTTTGTCCACTGCTGGTAAAGCCAAAAACTATAAAAACTAGGATCTTGGAGAGTCCTAGAATTACAGAATCTTGAAATTATTTAGTTTGGCAAAGACCTCTGAAATCATTGAGTCCAACCATTAATTAATCCAGCACTACCAAGTCTAAACCATGTCCCTAAGTGCCACCAGCAATTCCAAGCAGACACCTTGGGAAGAGCCCTGAATTTCTTAATCACTAAGTATTGCACTTACCAAGCTTTACAACATTTATTTACAACATTCATCCCAAAAATCAGTGAGTGCAGAAATTCCTCTTTTCGACTGGGAAGATCTTAAACACAGTTCATCACATGATCAACAGAGATTCTCATCACCCAGTAAAAAAACTGGGGCTTGTTCTATGGACATTCTTTGTGCAGAGCAGCTCTGTGATGCATTTGACCAGGTTGTGTAAGATGTTCCATTTCCTGCCTCCTCCACAAAAGCCTCAGCTGTGTCACATCCTCTAATGATAAGGTGGAGGCTTTATCTCCCTCTCTAGAGCCTCTTGTTTTAGCCCAGGCTTTGAGCTTGTGCAATCTCTGGCGTCAATCACTGCCTTGGCTTCTGTGCTTCATGTGCCTTCTGCTGCCAGACAACTCTTCTGAGCCTTTAGAGACTGATATCTCTCAACAGTGAGGGTAAAACATCTCTTCATGGTGGTCAGAACCTTGGAGGAAACCTGCCTGCCCTGGGCACCCTTTTTCTGAAGAAATCTGGTTGGAGTGATGCTGAGAATTCTGCTTATCAGCTTTCTGGCCACACAGCCCTGCCCTCACTGCCTCCTCTCTCCTCCTGGGCTCTGCAAAGCTCTAAGGAGAAAGGGAGAGACAGGCAGTGTTTCCTCTGTGCCTGTGGCACGCCATGTACCCTGGAGAAGTTTTACAATGTTCCCAGTGTAAATAGTGCTGTTTTAATAATGCATGGTTCTCCACTCACCTGAATTCATTCCAGATCCAGCAGACTGGATCTTAAGTTCAACTCTTGCTTCTTTGGCTGCTTGCAGAAGTATTTTTGGTTTGTTCTTCCTGAGCCCAAGAGTTCCTCTTTTTCCACCCAAATATAAATAAGATTATTTTAAAAAATTACTATAAGAAAACTGTTTTATCCAAGCACTTGATGAATGGATGATCCTCTGTGGATATGCAATAGTAATTGCAAAGCTTATTTTTTTTCTGCTCCTGGTGTCTTTGATTGTGTGAAAATAAATGTTGATTACTATGAAGCAATTAATCCTTAGCTCTCCTGGGAGTTTGGCAGGTAATTATTGCTGTCTTTAACTTACAGAGGGAGATGAGCATCAGGAACTGGATCATTTGCCCTTGCCCCAGAGACCAAGGGCAATGTTGTAGCCTGCTTGTATCAGGTAGATCTTTTTAATTGAAATATTGCACTCCTGGTCTTCAGATAATTCATGTTTTGCCCCGACTTATCCACCTCTGCTGCCCTCAGAGCTTCATGAGCTTATGTCATTAAGCAGGTGGAGATTTCTAGAACTTTTCCACTGGGAAACTTTTGAGGACAACTGGGGACAGAAAGGGAAGAAGGTCTGAGCTTTCAGCCCTGCTGGGTTTGGGTGAACTTCCTTCAGGCTCCCCTTAGAGCCATTCTTGTATCTGCACACAAAGTCCCACCACACTGAATAAGGAAACTTAAACCACAGGAAACCACCAATTGTTTATGCCACATTTTGCAAATAATGAAGTCCTGTAGGTGGATGTAATTGTCCTGTTTTCAAAACACCACAGTGAATGTTTTCCTGCCTCTAATCCCAATGCAAATAATAGCTAGAAATTTATTTCACAGTTTGTTTATGGAATGTGATGCTATTACTGTATTCAAATAAAGTCACGCAGTGGAAAGCAGAACAGATGCATTGTGTTGGCTTTGGAGAGAAAGCTAAAAGGGGAACATAACCCCAAGGGCACAGAACAGCAAATCCAGCCTTCAGCAAACTGCTGCATGAATCAGCTCTCAAATATTGTCCTTCCAGACACTACTGTTATTATTCTTTGTATTTCTGATTGCCAGGGGCAGAGAGGGAAAAAACCCACAGGAAAAAACAACCCAGTTGCTTTTATTTACCTCTACCCTCAGTGTCATCCAAAATTTCTTACATTTGTATGACGTTTTCCCGAGCAACACTCAGAGAGATTTCCCATTTTATGAGGGAAGCCTCAGCACAAATGTTAATTGCCCTTAAGGAAAAGGGTTAAATAAAGGTAATGAAGCAAGGCAGCCACAGAGAAGATGCATTAGCCCAAGACAGCAATCACTGAAGTACCTGTGCTACTGCTGATGTGAAGAGGAATTAGATCAAGGTTTTCTGGAATTGCTCATGACTAAGATTAGAGGAAAAACATCTTCTTGTCTGTAATATCAGTTTATTAGTAGAGAGCCTGTTCATCAAGGAGCAGCTGCCACCTTTCCCACCCTACATCACAGTCCTGAAGCTTAGTAAAGGCTTTTGCAGGGAGATATTGGATGGATACACAGTGGGGGCAGTCCCAACATCCCAGCAACACAGCAAAATGGAAGCTGAACTGCAGCACAGTTCAGTGAAAGTGAAACAAATGAGCAAAATCTCCCACAACAAGATCTCAGTGACCTACAGAGCGAGAGAGAGACTCAAAACAGAACCATCCTCTAGGGGAAATACACTTGGTATTGTGATACAGAGCAAATCAGCTTAATTCTTGGGAA
>VYZS01020768.1:0-15382 GCA_013400695.1 Neodrepanis coruscans | reverse complement strand
ACAACTTGGACTTTATGTTAACTAGATAAAGTAAATTTACCATGGGGAAAAAGGGATACAGTGTTGAGCACTAAGTTAAATTCAAGTTATTTACCCACTGGCTAGGATTTTAGAATTATTTATAATAACATGAGGGAAAAACTTTTTTTTTTCAGTCAACAATGACATCTGGCAACTAGAGCTACAGAATTCTCAAGTTAGACAATATTCAGCTTTCGTTAAAATGTATTTTTCTGGGCTACAGAAACCCATACAAATAATGTAAGTGTTGTCTATGCAATTGCAGGAAGCATTTGGGCTTAGCTGGTGAGGCAAGAACTAATGAAAAATGAATTGCCAGCTGCAACACAAATACCACCCAGCAAAACAGGGCAGCTATGTTGGATACAAGACACTTGCTTCCTAAAGAAAACATGTTAATTGTGTTCTCTCAGTATTCACACCAAGGAAGAAGAGCTGAAAAAGGCATTTGCATCCTTCCAGAAACACTGTATTAGATTGTCTGATATCCCAGTTCTGTAGTAGTACATGACCTTCCATTCAACTTCTTAGAAGTGTATTTTTGCAATATTGTGGGGCGGAAGAAAATGCAAAATGAACCACACAGGAACTACCCTGAAGTCTCTCTCACATGCAGAGGTGTTACAGAAACTCTCTTCAACATTTTGCCCTCACAAAGGACTCTGAATGCACAACTCCAAGAAGGATCTCTTTTGCTATCGATGCTCACACAGAGCTTACGCCAAGGCTGAAGGGGTCAGAGGTATGCTTTTGCACTACAGTGGAAATAAGGTTTGGTTGCTTTTCTTCTAAATGCACAATTCTTTATCTAACAGGCTTACCCAGCTCCAGAACCAGCAGTATGACTGAGCTCGGTGGCTGGTTGGGGCTAAATCACAAAAATGACTATGGCTCACAAAGGATTTCCTTGCCCTAAAGGTTATGCCAAGGCCAGTTTGACATTCCAGCAGGAACAATGGAAACATATTAAGAAGGCAAGCAAGTCTAAATCCATAAGCAGAATGACGCAGCATTATAAGCTAACAGTCAAGATGAAAACCCTCACAGGCACCATAAAAACACTTGACAGGCCCAGCAAGTTCAGGTACCAAAACCTGAGAACAGAGATGGTTAAAAAAAAATCCTCCACACCAGCAAGGTCATGAATCAGGCACTGCACATACATCCAGTTTTCTAAAGCATGAGACCAAATTTGATCAAACACTAATAGAACCAAGCACCTCACTGTAAAAGTCAGTCTTAAAAATTCAAATCAAAAGCCAAATATTTTAAGCCAAAAGGTATTCATCCAGGATAATAATCCTGTGCCAATTCTCAGACCTTAGAAACTTAACATCCTCACCCCCCACAGCCACACACATTCTATGAAGAATTATCCAACTAGAGAGCATTCATAAACATAGAGGCTTCCTGCTGTCTACTGTGCAAGGGGAGAATTCATGATTAATTGGAACAGACAGAAGCGTAATTTGTTAACCAAACAACTAAGACACTCACCTACAAGACAAAAAGATATAGAGGCTCTGCTTTATTTTCTCAAAGACTAATTGTAAACCTCACCCAATGACTGATTAAGGTAACAGTAAGCTGCATTAAGGAAGCAATCAGAATCATCTGGATTGTTCTAAGGCACACGAAAGCCTGGTTTAATGGCCTGTAGGAGAAAGGTCTGTAGTCCTACTTCAACTGTTTTGTCTGGGATACGTTTTCTCCTCTGCATCCCTTATAGAAAATAATGAGGGAAATAATTCGTATTGTAGCACTTTTGCAAGGATTAATTGCAAGTATCACGAGGATTAAAAATATATCCATCATTAATCACCCCCACAGACATTACAGTTTGAATTGACAGCTTCCAGAGAAGAGCAACATGCCTTGGGTGTAGCGATGAATAGCTGATACTTCTAAAAAAACAGATTTGCTTCTTAAAGCCTTAATCACAGCAATGTTATTAAAGAGTTATTTACATTTTGCTGACTAAACATTAATTACCCAGGGTTTTCAGAAAACCCCAATCCTCTTTTTTTTGTTTGGTTTGTTGTTATTTTTTTTTCCTCAGTCTCTGAGAGATTAAGCTGTAACTATTTGGCAAGCACAGCCTTACAGTTTTTCAAGACTTCTCAAAATCCTACCCTGAACAAAAGTAAATCAGTCATATATGAGAACAGATTGTGAGTTTTCTTCCTACTGAATATATTTAAATTCCTGGAAATTTAAAAGTTTGTTTAGTTTTTCTAGAGAAGCCCCTTTCTGAAATGATACTGGATGCAGAGCAGTGCAATGACTGGGAAACTGTCAGAGAAGGAATATTCCAAGAGCCATCCTCAGGATACAAGCCAATCCTGCCTGCATTAAGTGAAAACGATAAAAACAAACGACAAAATCTGTTAAATCACACTTTAAAAAGCACAGCAGAAACTCCAAGCACTTTCCTGGGGTTTTGCTGAGCATCTTATCGTACTCAGACTTTTAACTCTGACCAGCTGCACTTCATAGCAGGCAAGAGTTATCCTTCTAGATCCTGAGAACATAGAAGCAGTATGAATGTTTTCATCTGAATGTCCTTTGAGACTGCCATCTGCAATAATAGTTACTGTAGAGGTTTCTATAAAACACAGATTATTATTTTAAGAGAACCTTGTATGCCTTAACTCCAAGTCCAAAGAGGCTGGGAAACCAAAAAAATAACACTATCACAATCTGAAGATGGGAAAAAACAATCTCAAAACGAGCCTCTGTCTTTATCACAGGATGATCCCTCTTCTCTGTGTCTCTTTGAATGACACTAAAATCAAGTTATAGACTGTCACGGGGCATCAACAGTACTACTCATCCAAAATCTGAAATTAGTAGTGACAACATTAGTTTTAGCATAACACGCATTTTAAAGTGGATGTTTCAAAAAGTGAAACCATAATGTCCATAGAGACTCAATTGTACCAAAACCAGGTATAACCACTTTTAAAACCATTTTCTTTCCAACTGCTTTGTTGTTTGTACTTGCAAGACAGTGTTAAAGAAACGTCTATGCAAACTTTTGTCGAAGGAGATTTAGCTGAAATCATGGCAATTTTTACCTGCATTACCCTCCTAACAACATCTGCGTCTCAGAATTAACAGATGACAAGATGATGTTTCTTAAAAATAGACTTCACTATCAACAGAACAGCATGCAGGAAGAATATGACATGATACACGGTCATAATCTGAATTTCTAGAGTAAAATCATAAGCTCTGAACATCCAGAGTAAATTGCTTTAGTCAAAATTTCCATTTCAGACAGATGCAATGATATAGAAAAAAATGGTGTGGGTTTTTTTTATCCCTTTTCCTTAAATCTGAGTCTCCATAGTCACTCAGCAACTTCAGTCTTCTGGTAGAAATAAGGTTTTTGTCTTCAGAGGAAAGCCTGACAAAAAGGGAAAGCACAAAAAGGGAGATCATAAAATGCTTTCTATTAGAGATGCAGTTAAGTTTTTATTTAATTATGTTACGTATTTAATGACAAATAAAACAATTCTTTCCTTCAGGAATATATTATTTCCCACAAAACACCCTTGTCACTAAAGTGAAGAAATACAGGTTTGATAGACTATTCAATGGATAAGGACCTTGATANTGGTGTGTCTCTTGGGGATGGTCCTGTGCAGGACTAGGTGGAAAAATAGAACATGATTTGGCAATGTGCACTTACAGCCCAGAAAGCAAATCATATCTTGGGCTGCATCAAAAGAAGTGTGGTCTGGGCAAGTGAGCTGATTCTCCCCCTCTACTCCACTCTCATGAGACACCACTTGAATCCAGCTCTAAACTCCCCAGTACAAGAAAGACATTGACCTGTCAGAGAGAGTCCAAAGGAGGGCCACAAAAAAAGGTCACAGGGATGAAACACCTCTCCTATGAAGAAAGGCTGAGTTGGGGTTGTTTTGCCTATTGAAACCTTGCTGTGGCCTGTCAATACTTAAAGGGGTTTTTAAGAATGATGAAGAGGAACTTTTTACCAAGGCCTATAGTGATAGGATTCTTAAGAGGCAACGGTGTTAACCTAGAAGAGAGCAGGTTTAAATCAGATACAACAAAGCAATTCTTTACTATGAGAGTGGTGAGCCAAAGGAACGGGTTGCTGAGAGAAGTTGTGGATGGTCCATCCCTGGAAACATTCAAGGCCAGGTTGGATAAAGCTCTAAGCACTTTGACCTAGTGAAAGATGTCCCTGTCTATGGCAGTCGGGGCCTGGATGAGATGACCTTTAAAGGTCCCTTCCAACACAAACCACTCTATGCTTTGGCCAATACATTTCAAACTGCCTTTTATGGTCTAGATTCCATAACAATAAAAACACTCCCTCAATTCCTATTTCATCTGTAATTCCAGTAGTATGTTAATGTTAATTTGCTTTAGAAAATGATTATACTGATGAGAGTATTTTGCATTATTAGTGGAGAAAACATATAATTACTCAACTTTGTAGTAAAAAATGTCACCTTCCTGAGTGAAGTTTATGCCTTTGGGGAACATACAACAATTTGAATATTAAAAAAGTAAGTCTACATAGGTTTCTGTATGGCAAGTAGTTCTTCCTGTTGCATTTCCTGAACGGCTGCCTTGCTTAACAGTAAAGTTCCTGCCCCAAATCAAAGACAGCAGATAGGAACTGTAGATTTTTCCACAAGGTCTTCTAAGGGAAAGATGCTCTCTCCCTCCCACCATCACCACTCTCTGTCAATCCCCCAGCAAAACAAAGGCAACACAGTCACCAGGACATCTCTGTACCCTCTCTTAAGAACAAGCACTTAAGCTGTGGCAAACAGACACTCCTACAGCTCTGAGACATAACGTGCAAATCTGCTTTCTTTACAAGAGTTAATGGAGCTTCACACTGGGTGGGAAGCTGACCAAGGATACTTTTAATTACATTTCAATTAGAATCATCACTTCATGACTGAATTTTGTTCTTAGTTTCTCAGATGGCAAATTCTTCCCAATTTTTCTGTTAAGTCTTTTTTTCCATTTCTCTGTTCTACTCCTTCCTGCCTCATAACTTTAGCATATCATCCTTCAACACAACCCATCCACTGACTGCTAAGATTGTTTACAGTGAACTCACTGAATGCTCCAATAGTCAGCACTGTACCTGAAACAAACTCACTTTCCCCAGCTACCTCTCACAAACCCTTTCAGGTAAATCTATACAGTAACCACCACCTCTCCCTCCCCCTAATCCATAAATGAGATGCTGAAAACTACCGGTTTCAACCAAACTCTGCTTTGATCAACCAACCTTAGAGAAAAGAAACAAGCAATATAAATTACAGGGAAATATTTATCCTTTGCAAATATAGAGGGTAAAGAAGATAGATGAGAGCTCTAAGAGTGTTTGTCCTTGAGTAGAATGACAACACCACCTTCTGCACATGCCACTTGAAAAATAGATACTAAGTGGAAATAAAATATTAAAGGCAAATATTAAATCAACATAAAATAGGAACTGTAAACATTCATTTCTCCAGGATGCAAAGATACTGGTTTAAAACATCATGGCTAGCAAAACATAGTCAGAGCACATCTATTCCTGACAAACTAAACTGAAGCATGAAAAATTTTTCCTAAGCTACATGGCTTCAGCTTGTTGGAATCCTGATGAGCATGGAACTGGAAGCTGTTGAAGATAGTGAACTTACCTGCACAAACCCATAAATGAAAGGCAGCTCTGCATGACATGAAGCCAGCAAGCAAATATTTTGGGTTTGATTATTTTTGGTGGAGAATCCATGGCATGCTGACACAAAAAGTAGGTGAGCCTGATGTCATATACAACCATTTCTAACTCTTCCATAGCTGGTCAACCCTGACATCTAAACGTGAAACAGCTGGGGAAGGAAGATTTCTGACATTCTCCACATCAGTGCTGAATAATATTGAGACAGCCCGAAGCAACAGGAACGACCGAATTGACAGCTACCTTTCTACTACCAAAAGTGGAAGTAAAAGCTCATCAAAACAAAACATTAAGCAGCATTTAACTTGAATTTTGAACTATCATGACAAGCAACATACAAGGGGCTAGTAAGATTCAAACTGAAAAGGTTCCTCACACCTTGATGTTCTGAGAAAAGAATATTACACTCTTCCTAACTGATGGAAATCTGACAAAAAGAAATTGCTAACCTTGTAGAACAAAGGATAAAAACCATGGAAACTAACAATGCTGGGAGAAGTCAAGCCACAATACTGCAGGATGTACTTCCCTTACATTATTTTGACATTTCATTTTCAAGTTCTTTCAGTACCTGTGCTATAATTTATCTTACAAAGGAAACAAGGTCTTAACTTTGGATCTCATGACAGCACCCTAATATTCTGTTTTCCCCTCGGAAAAGGAACAAGGCTACTGATACCCTTCCTGAGAACTACTTGATCTACAAATGAGTAAAGAGAACTGTTTTACTTTACCAGTAATAGAGCTCTTAACTTTTTCATTAAAAACATGCAACTCCCTAGTCATACCAAGACATCAGCAGATTATTTGCAGTAGCATCAAGATTAAAGCAAACCATGTGGATTGATGAGCTCTGGTCTTTAAATCCTGGCCACAACATTTCACAGCATATTTCCAGCAACTTAAATAAGATCTTGATTCTACAAAGACAATTACACTGAAGCATGTCAGGATGATCACAGAAACATTTAAAATGTCCAAGGGAATGAGTTTAAGGTGCTTATGTATTGACATACCAACACATGAACAGGCAGGATTTCTAAAAACAAAACTCTCAGCCCGCATATAAGTGAGTAACACTTATATTGTGGTAACACTGAAGTTTTTTAACATTATTGATCTAACTGGTTTATGATCTGTTTACATTTCTCATTACAAAATAAAAAAATCAATTCAATCCACTTCACTTGTGTTTATAATCACCTCATGTTCTAAAGCTGTGGTTTCAGAACAGCTTCAATAGGATGGAAGTGCAGCCCATGACTGAAAGGATTTGTTTCAGTCCACGCCCTTCCACATGCCTCTCCAGCCTGCTTTGGTTAATTAGCACTGCACAGCTAAATCAGAGGAAAGTTGTAGCAGAAGACTTTGCCCCTTTAAAAGGGAAATGCAAACTTGGCCTCCGGGCAAGGTGTCCCACTATATGTAGCACAGTACAGCCATTCAATGTTCTCAGAAGACAACGGCACTGCAAGAGAGTCAACTAAGCTAATTCTGAAGAGTTCTTAAAACAGATCTGAGCAGTATTCTAACATGACAGAGTGATTCGGACAGCTCGTTAGGTGAAGTACCTCCACATTCCTCACCTGGGCAATGGGGAACAATGTCATCACCTTCACCCAAGGCCTACAGAAAAGGTAAAGGTAAATGCTGACCCTGTTCACTTCAGTTTTCCCAGGGAATATTTGCTTAAATTGCAACAGCTTTTAACTGCCTGCTGCACAGAAACACTCCTTTTGACTTCTACTTTTATACATACAAACTATGCATAGCATGCTGTTTCAAGTGAGCAATTTTTTCAAACTGATATGGATTAGATTTACAGAAATGAGGTATCAAATATTACTTTAATTCAAACTCAGAGGTAAAGTAAGGATTTTTCTGACTCTAAGTGCTACCAGGGAAACCAGTGAAGTCCACAGAGTTCTAGGGATCTTTAACATGACCCTGACTGTGCATCTCATGTCACAGTGGTTCTTCTACCAAAGTAAACAAAACTCCTCAGGTGAGACACCGCAAAGCACGTGATGACAACTCTGCCAACAGCACTCCCAGCTGCCCATTTCCGTACTGCGCACAATCTCTTCAAGCAGGACCAAAACAGCTGCCAAACACCCACACCTGTCATAATCACGTGGTTATAACATGAAAGGGTGATCTCAGTACAGACCAGTTCCTTCACCTGGTGCACAACACAGAAACTTAGGCAGTTGTATGTGATGTATGTTGGTGGGAAGCACATGTGGACCAGAGTACCCAGACAGCACTTTGTGCTGTGAAACTACCAAGTGAGACACTCAATGATTCTTAAGGCTGAGAGCCTTTCAACCACCTGCAAAAAGCTCTTCCTCTAGCCTGCAAACTCTCACAGAGAAGTTCTTCAGGCACTTTTCTAACAATTTTGCATTCAAAGGCAGAAGCTTTTTTACAAAATAAAGACACTTCTCTAAAAGACACTTGCCAAACATTTGCTTGGTTTCTCACACAGACTGACAAAACAGCATTACCATTCCTGTCCTCCAGCTCACAATTCCCTGCAATGTGTGCTCCAAATCTGACTGCCCGTGTACTAACACTGAATGGAAATCCACCGAAAGGAGGTGCACAGCCTAAAAACACTTAGTCATTTGGAGAGTACTTAAGAAGCAATGTAAAAATGTAAGAAGCACCAGCAGATACACCTACATCAGCAGCTCAGTTTTCTCAGATTCTATGCTATTTCTGTCTGGCATTATCTGACTGCAAGCAGGGCACAGCGATGATTCAGTAATATTGCTAGGAGTATACTTTTAGGATAGGGGGATGGGATCACAATCACTTCCATAGACAAGCAAACAAAAAATAGTCTCTCTAGTAGTTTACTTGACCAGTGATCCACTAGCATATCGTACTAAGTTGATGACCAGAGCCACATGTAATTATTCCACTAGTTCAGATCCCTAGTCAAAAAATGGAAAAGCACAGCAATCTGACATGTTAGATTGCAAAAAACACACTCCCATCAGACATCACCCTATTGCCTTCTCAAGCTATTTTCTGCCCCATTGACTGGCAGTTCCACTTCTCCACTTTTTTTTGAATCCCAAAGAACAAGCAGTCAGAAGACTTCTCCTTAAGGCTAACATTTACTTACGAAGCCAGAAAGCAAATACCAACTACTGTCCACAGAAACTAATCAACAGCTAGGTCCAAATGACCATGTCAACTGCCACTCAAACCCAGTATTTTCCCAGCAGCCTATTAACTTTTGTTTTGACAATTATCATTTTTGGCAGAACATGTAACCCTTTCAGAATAGAACAGCCATGAAGCTGTCAGCATGCATGGGACCTGAAGTCACGTGCACAAATTGTCCTCAAAGTCAGAGCTGGCACACAATTTCACTGATAAAAGCAGTGTCTAAATAACCCTGTAAGCACAGAAACACATGGTGATAAAGGGAATTGCTGTGTTGTGTTTCTGTGGTAGGACACACCACCCCTTCTGACAAAATTACTTGTGTCCTACTTCCCCACTTTCCCAAAGCAAAGGGAGGATCCTAAATCTGAGGCACACAGCCAACCCCAAAGGTAGCTCACCTGTATGCGCTTTGAAGCATAAAGAAAATCACTTGTTCCCTTGCTAAGATGACGGGGCATCGTGCCACCTACATAAAATCTACTTAAGTCTGAAAACAAAACAGGCTAAAATAAATTAAAAATCCAACCGAAAGGAAAAAAACACAAGAAGAGGAAGAGAGCTGGTATATCAACGTTTTAAATCTGACTCCATTTGACTCACACTTAGTAACTGAAGTCACAAACATCCCCGTCACTGGCTATTCTAAGATTTTCTCAAATACCTTCGGTGCCTCTCTCCAGGCTCTTCAGACTGCAGCTACGCGCTGAGTTAATCAACAAACATTTATTTAGCCCCAAAAAGGACCTGGAAGGATTTTACAAAATCCAGACACAAGGCCTGCCCTGGATAAACTTCCCTGCGGGCCGCTCACCTCGCACCGCCGCCAGATCGCGACCCAGGCGGACCCAGCGCGGAGCGGCTGCGGGGACACTCCCGGAGCCACGTCCCGCCCGCGCCGCTCCCCCGCAAGCCCTCGGGATGGGGCAGTGACCCCCGGCACGGCCCCTGCCCGCCGGGCTCGGGAAAGTTTCAGCAGGGCAGGGAAAGGAAGGAACTCTCGGCCCCGCCGCCTACAGCCGCGGGGAGCCCCCTGGCCGGCGAGGGCCGAGCGGCCGCGCCGTGGCGTCCCCGCAACCGGGCAGCGCAGCGGGGCGTGCGAGATGCCGCCGCAGACAGAGCAGCTGCTGCTGCTGCTGCTGCCTCCTCCTCCTTTTTCTCCCCCACGGCGGGCGGGAGGCACGGGGGGCTCCCCGCCAGTGGGCAACGATCGCCCGGGCCAGACCCGCCCCCACCCCCGCTCACTCACAGGCGACGTAGGCGACGAAGGCGAGCCCCATGAGCAGCTTCATCCTCCTGCGGTTGATGGCGGTCAGCAGGCGCAGCAGCGGCCCCTTGCTCACCATGCCCCGCGGCACCGCTCGCAGCAGCGCCAGGCGCCCCCACGCCCGCGGACACCCCGCCCCGCCGCCCGCGCACGGCCCGCGCAGGCGCGCGGCAGCTCCCGCCGGCACGGCCGCCCTCCCCTTCCTTCCCCCTCTCCGCCCTGGATGTGGCCGGAGCGGCGGCGGCGCGTGCGCGGCGGGGTCCCGGCTTTTCCGCCGCGCGGACTCGCGGCGCCGTCTGGGGCGGGGGATGCTCGGACCGTTCCCGCATCCCACGGGACACAGAGCCTGCAGGCTCTCCGGGGCCCTGGTCTTCCAGGGAGGTTGAGTTTCGGCGGGTTTGGTCACCTTTCGCTTCCCGCCATGGTGGCCCTTAGGTGGGGGGACGGACGGGCAGCCAGACACGGGCACACGGTATAAATAAAACGAGTCTCACGCCGTCTTCCTGCAGTGCTTTCAGGTCTTTAAAACCCGCGATTTGCCTCGTCCTGAATGCGCTTTCCGTATCTGCACAGTTTACCATGGTAGGAAGAGCCATCTGGATAGAATTCTACGCAATCACAGAGTATTCCAAATGGGAAGGGACGTATGAGAATCAAGTCAAACTCTTGGTCCTGCACAGGACAGCCACAGGAATCACACCAAGTGCCTGAAAGCATTGTCCAAATGCTTCTGGCAGGCTTGGTGCTGTGACCACTTCCATAGGGAACATGTTCTAGTACCCAACCGCTCTGTAGGTGAAGAACCTTTCCCTGATATCCAACCTAAACCTCCTCTGACACAACTTCAGGCCATTCCCTCTGGTTCTGTCAGTGGTCACCACAGAGAAGAGATCGGTGCCTGCCCTCTTGGGCTCACGGGGACGTTGTGTACAATGATGGGATATCCCCCCACTGTGCTCTAGGATGACTCTGCTTGAGCAGGAGGTTGGGCCGGATGACCCACTGTGGTCCCTTCCAACCTGGCCCATTCTGTGAGTCTGTAAATGAGAAATGTGAGGATTTTTTCCCCTCCTAAAGTAATACTTTATGAATTTGGCCCTGTTTAGAATAGCAAGATTGCAGTTACTTTAAAAGGGCTTACATTTTTACTGCAGCTTCTATCCAAAGTCCTTGTGGACTGTTGCAATCTGCAGATGGGTATTTGCCTGGAACAGTAGGCACCTTCTTCATGTGTCAAATCATGTTCTCCTGCCGGTAAATACACCCACTTAATCTGAAGTGAAATCTCCCTCCACAACCCAACCTTCCCCCTGAGTAGTATGACCTCCACACAGTTTCTAAGGAATATTCTTTTTCACATTCATCTCCCACAGGAGAACACTACAAGAACAAGTGCTTTTGAATTAAACTACTAGAGTCAATCATTTAATTTCAGTATAAAAATGCATCTTGTTTACACCAAAGAAACAATGACCTCAGTCAAATAGAAATCCGTGCAGCTGACTAGAGTTAACACCTTCTTATTACAACGAGTAAAGTCTGCGAAATAAATGTGTGAGTCTCGGAAAGGTAAGTGCAGTAAGATGTGATGCAGAGTGATTGCAAATATCCCCCTGTGGCCCACTGAAGAAAAGTTACTTTATTCAAGAAGTCTTGAGAATTGAAGTTTCCTAACTCCTAATCCTGATTATAAGGCCACTCCTTTCCTTTTGACTTTTGTTTCCTTTGATTTGTTTTTGACATACTTAACTTGCCTGTTAATTACACTGCTTATAGCTATGCGGAGTAAAGGAAATACCATACCCCAATTTAGAACATAACCTAGCACCAGATTCACCTGCATAGTAATCAACCAAAAAGTAACAGAGTTTTATATCAACAGTAGATTTGGTTATTGAAAAGCTACAGCTGAACGGTGCTGTGTGAAAGCTAGAGAATATTACAGGAGTATTATTCCCTCCCTACACCACAAACTCCCCTTGTTTTCAGTCAGGATTTTCCATAATGGTATCCATATGCATAACACCAAATCCACAAGCCTTTAGGAGAAGGCAAGACACTTAATGATTGTCCTGCCCTAAGCAAGGCTGGGCAATCTGTGACTCAATCAAGCTGCTGCATGAGGCACTTTGCTTGGCACTTCACTCGGTGTTCAGGCCAATTTTGCTGCAGAAACATGTTGAGACAGGCTGCAGTCCATGAAGATGGGAAAAGGAGAGCAAAGGAGCAGGATGCCTTATGGGATGTCACAGTGGAGGAGACTTGAACTCCATAGGAGGCAGTCTGACTATGCTCTCTACAGGGCCAGCTGTTTGTCTTGCATGACAGGGCTGACCAGCTGTATGCATGTCACTCTCTTAAGTGAGATAGAACATGTCTAACTTAATTGCAGGGAGGTGAGTGTAGGACTGTCATATCTCAACTGTAATCATAGACATGTACCTTGTAAGTACTATAAAGTTCTTCAGAGCCACAATGGCCAACAGGGAGGACACTTATTTTAGGATGCAGCTGTCACATTCACAACCTTGTACCCAGGACTAGCACCAATAGCAGAGGTTCTGGTATGTAGTGGCTGATAAATGCACCAAGAGAAAGATAGAGATGATACAGATGATTCTGAGTGCTGAGTCTTAGTACACTATAAATCAGGTATCAGGTTGCAGGCATCTATCTGCCTTCAGGTCATTATCTTAGGCTGATTGCATGACATCAGCTAATGGCAATCCTCACTGGGATGGTTTGCAGACAATATACACTATCTTCCATACTGCAGTTTTCAACTTTAGTTCTCAAAATACTTTATGAGAGCATTTTGTTGGGTTTTTTTTGTTGTTCACTAAATCACAGCCCAAAAAGCGATGGGTTCTTTGAAATTATGGAATTTTAGAGTAACTTTTTATAATGATTAAACATGTAATGTGCAGGTGTATCTACATGGACGACCAGCATGATCTTAGAATTCACAGCACCCCTGCAATGTACTTGATACCAGATCAAAACGAGGAAATTACTCAGCTGTCATTCCAGAATCACGTAAAAAAACCCCAAAAACATCAAGCCAACTGCTAGAATTTGCAGAGTTTTCACATAATACCACATGAGGGACACTCTTCTGTGATGTGGAAATAAAGGGAAAATCTTGACTTTCTGTCCCAGTCGTGTTTTGGCAAGTGACTACATTCCCCTATATGATCTGGCAGACAAAAGTGGGCCCTGGGCACTGGCACCTGAGCAGAGAGAACACAAAGAGAAACAAAGCACTGAAAAAAGTTCAAAAATAAAACCCAAGCTGTTACCACCACACCACTACCATCTCTTCTAACTTTGGTCTCTGAGTTAGTTAAGGCTGAATGTATGTTAGACAAGAAAGTAACATAGATTTGCACAGCTACTTGTACCCTTCCTTGCCATTTAGCTGCATCCTACAGCTAGTGATGCTTACCTGGGAGGAATTGTTCTGGTATCCTTATCCTACTCTAAAAAATCTACAGATGATTCTGTGGAGTTACACTGTTATACTGCACAGACATACTGACTCAGTCATACAAAGCCCTAGATAATTTTGAAAAACTAATGATGTTTGTGTATGCACAGATTTTAAAAATGTGATTTTTTTAAAAGAAAGATTGGAATGTGATTCTTTTTTTTGGTTAGTTCTATTTTTAGCCCCAGATCATAGTAGGGAAGGGAACTCAGACAAAAATGAGTTAAAACTAGCAGTATGTCTTTTCAGGAAAAGTTAGAAGTTTGAGGGTTTGTGTGGTTTTTATAAAGGCTAATGAAATGAGAACATGCAGTGCTGGGTACAGAGTCAATTCTTTTAATATTAGCATCTCAAAAGGAAAAGAAAACTGCCAAGTGCTTCAACAGTTATTATTTGTTATTTGGATGGTGACGGCAGTAAACAGTTTCAAATACAGCTGGATCACAACAGTCCTGAGTATTACATGAACAGAGAATTGAGACAATCACAACCACTGAAAACATACAAATTAAGAGGCAGATCATCCAGTGAATGCAAGCAAACAAAAAAGCAACTGTCAAAGCATGATATGAAACTGACTTGTTAAATACAGATTTGCAGAAATTAGGTGAATCATTTAATGATTTAGACAGATATTTGCAAAGAATAATTTATAACATAAAAGGCAATAATTCTATTTCAAGCTACTGTGCAGTCTATGTATTTCATTAACCACTTTTTTTTCATGTGGGAGTAGTCCCAAGATTTCATTCTGTAAAAGATTAGGCTCTTTTTAACATCAAGCGTACATAAACCCAAAACACAACATTACTCAGAAAAGTTGCCTTGGGCTCCAGGCTTGAAAATGATATACTAACTAGATTAAAAAAAAAAAAAAAATTAACATTCCTAAATTGGCTGGTAGCATTGTCTACATAGAATACTTGTTCTTCATGATGCATTTTCCCCCTGACTTAACTCAAGGCAGCCCTGTACATTTTTAAAGCTGGAAAAACATTTTAAGCTGCTGTCTATTCTGAAAGTGCAGAAGGCCACATGCAAGATCCTCTGGTAATTGGGTCAGAATGAAATAGCAGAGATAGTGGCTAAATAAGTGACTATAAAAACTTGTGAGCAGTTAAAACCACTGTTCCTCATGGTTCTTTTATCACCCATCAAAGAAGATAGTTTGTTGGGCTGGGTCAGCAAGTTACTCATTCACTACTGTTTTATATTTCATAATTTCCCAAGCACTTTTTTTTTTAATTGGATCTAGCCTAGAGCACTTGGGAATAAGTGACTTTGAATGCATCCATTTTGGGTTGGAGTCAGTCCAGATCATGCTGGAATTAGTACCAAAGAAGCCTATGACTTCTTTGTACAATGGTATAGAGCAGTCAAAATTATATGCCCCTCTTTCCCTTTATATTACTGGCCCAGAAAGTGAACCAGAATAAACCAGCCTTGGAGTGGGCTAGGGATATATATTCATGTAATATACATCTGATATAGTGTCTGAGGGTTGCTCTTTGTTAAGAAAGCTGATATGCCAGAGGGCTGTGCTGCTATCCAGAGAAACCTTGACAGGCTAGAGAAATAGGCTGACAGGAACCTCACAAAGTTCAACAAGGAGAAGCATAAAGTCCTGCAGCTGGGGAGGGACAGCTGCTGGCACTTGTACAGGCTGGGGGCCGAGGGGCTGGAGGTCCTGGTAGACACCGAGTTGAACATG
>VYZS01020766.1:50784-62340 GCA_013400695.1 Neodrepanis coruscans | reverse complement strand
AGCCGCGCCGGCGCTGGGCAAAGCCACTGCTCCGTGCCTGCCACTGCCACTGCCTGCACAGCCCGCCTGGCTCCACACTGCCGCTGCTGCCCCGCCGCTGCTGCTGGCTCGCCCGGCACGGTCGCCCACAGCCCCGGCAGCTCCCGGCGCGTGCCGTGCAAGCACGGGGCAGCCCCAGCACCACCCCGCCGGCGGCTCCGCTCCCGACGCAGTCCCCTCGGGCGCGACAGCCCCAGGACCGCGGGACAGCCCCGGCGGGGAATGGGGGGGAACGGGTTTATTTCCCAACCTACAACACACCACTTTCAACTATTTCCCAGCTGTACTATCAATACTGCTTAGTTCTCATACAGACAACTGACTCAGAAACCTGATCTATTGTATCTTCTTGGGCCTCCACCTAATAATTCAGTATCGAGAACTTGTTCAATAGTCCCAAATATCCTTAAAATACTCCATAAATAAGATCTGAATACAATCAACTTTTCACTGTCTCATGTATCAGCTCTCCGTTACCTTATGTAACAAGAGAAGGAAGGTATCCTGAGTAATGGAAAATCCCAGATGGTAACAACTCTCACACAACTGATGGTACCTCAAATGTGTTCAAATTGATGAAGTACCTTCAGTCTACCAATGCTTTCAAGCCCCAGTCCAGCATCTTCCAAGAGGTGGCATGTGCAAGTCTACTCATGCCATTGCAGGCTTAGTACTAGAATTTTTCAGACAGTAAGAGTTCAGGTTCATTAGCTTTTCTATAGTGAAATGCCTTCCTGAAGCCCACTGGAATTGGGAACCCAGTACAAAGCTCTCAGATCATGGCCAGTGCTAAAGCAAAGTCAGAGATTCACAGGCCCAATCTCGGTACAGCATGTCTTCTCTAACACACATGTAAGGGTGTAAGTCCCAGGAATGTGACAGAAGAACAATCAAACTGACCTGCACGTTTGGTTCATTGTCAAGCTGTGACTCTGACAGCAACCTGGAAAAATGCTTTAGTGATAACAGAGACAGGGGCTCCAAGTTTATTTTGGGATTTATTTAAAACTGTTTTAGAGCAGAGTGTCAGAGAAAAGGAACAGCTCAAGCTTTGCAGTCAGCATTAGGAATCCAGAAAAGTGATGGAGTTCCTGAAGCTTACACTAGTAGTGATTTTTCTGTGAAGATTTTTGAAGAATAATTTGAAAAAAATCTGTTACAACATGTCCCTTAATATTGGTTTGGCCTGCATTTTATGAGGAAAATGCCAGTTTTTGATTATTAAGATGTTTCATTTTTCGGAAAAGAGGTCAGAAATATTTTGACAA
This sequence comes from Neodrepanis coruscans, assembly GCA_013400695.1. NCBI lineage: Eukaryota > Metazoa > Chordata > Aves > Passeriformes > Philepittidae > Neodrepanis > Neodrepanis coruscans. Next base: position 61,033 of record VYZS01020766.1, on the reverse strand, counting down.
AGATGCTTTAAAGCTACTCTCTGTTTTGAAGAAAAGAATAAATGATATTCAGAAAGGTAGCATACTGTAAGAACACATATTAATCCCCCATAACAAAAGCAACATCCATCAGACCTTTTGCTCCTTTAGCTCAAGCAGGATAACTGCATATTTCACTAAACAGAGAATAAAACAACAGAAATATCATCAAGAACTGCAATTTACAGTATGCTGGAAAAATGCACTAAATATGAATCATGAGCAAGAGCCTGATATGCACTGGTGACTAAATTACTCTGACAGATTATGCCGCGTTGTTTAGAAACACCACTTGATAATGCAGCAAGATACAGCTGGATGATCTTAGATGATGCAGCTATCGTTTGGCACTTGAAAAGCCTGGCCTACAATGGCAGCTAAGGAAATAGAGCCTTAATGTGAGTCACTGCAGTATGGGCAGTGCAGGGAACGTTTGGGATGAACAACAGGTTCCATGAAGATCTGACACCACACAAAGAACAGATTTGGAAAGAGTCAAGACAACAAGCAGGTTGCAAATGCTTGACGTTCATGTTGTTGATGTGATTGGAAAGACAGGCTCTCTACAGGGAGACTGAGTAAACTGGGACTTGAAACAGTCTTAAGGATATGTAAGCATTGGAACAGGTTGTCCAGATAAGTTGTGGAATCTCCACTCATGGAAGCTTTCAAGACCTGAGGAGATAGAGCTCCAAGCAATACGGATCAAGTCTTGACCCTCCTTTCAGCAAGAGGGTGATTATATGATATGCTACTATCCATTCCACCCTGAATCAGGCTGCAGCAATTTACAGCATGATGACTGAAAGGCAACATAGCAAAAAGTGCATATGGTTGGAAGCTGGTACACAAAACAAGTTGTAGACATCTGTGAACACATAATATTCCAGCTCCTGGCTTTCTTGAGTTTACACAGGCAAAATACTTTTCAACAGCTGATTTACTTGCTTCTCTAAAAGGCAGCATCTTCTACTTCCTATCAATTTTCCAATGTTACAGACTTAGGGGATAAAAAAAAGAATCTCCTACACCATCCCTGAAAGCTTGCCAACCTCTCCTTTTCTAAATGCTTACAGCATTTACCTTTACTTAGCCTGACCACAGACATGAGGTTTAGGATGAATACTTGCTCTGGTTGCACTGCTTAAATGCTTTCTCCTGAAACAGCTTCACATCCATCCCCCAAAAGGTACCTTTGCTTTTGCTTCACAATATGGGAGAGAGTCTAATATTTAAGATGTCTAGCATGTCTGAGACAGCATATACAAGCAAAGTCAGTCACCGGTGGAGTGACTTATAAGAGAGTTTATAAATAAACAGGTAATTTCTGTCAAACCCAGTCTATGCAGTCTTTCTTGGGTAAATATACATGTGTACCTGCTCATGTCCATTTATGTCACTTGGTCCCCAATGTAATCATATGCAAATACATAAACACGATATTAAAACATTCAAGCGTATCTGGAGTTTAGGGTCCTTACTATCGACCCTGTAGGAAAAGGTCTGAAAAAAATAGTTAGAATTACTGCTCTCCTGAAGGCAGAGGACAGCTCTACTGTCCATACTGTATGAAGGATTAAACCTTTTTCATCAAGCTTCATTAAAATCTTGAAGATTCAAAATGTCACATGTGCCAGAAAATGCTTTCCCACACAGAAAATTTTCTTTTTTTTACTTTTTTTTTTTCCACTGGGATCATAATTTAGATAGGCATAAATAACTTTTTTTCACCACATTTGTGGAAAATGGTAATTTATAATCTGAGCAAGAAATAGGTTTATCAATAACTGGAATGTATATTGTTATTCTCAAAAAAGGAACCTCAGGAAGTAATGGTGATTTGACTTTTTAATGCTCCCACATTGAACCACAGGAAGTAATGTGTGCAAATGCAGTCATAAAAGACAACCATTATTAAAAAAAAAAATCTTACCTATTAAAAAAGCATATAAGACTTTGCAGTAGCTGCACAAGCATTTATTTGAAAATCCACTTCCTTTGCCAGCTAAAGAACATTCCAAGGGAAGTGCACGTTCTGAAAAAGCTCTATAATATACTTCATCATTGAGGCAAAACTCTTTTGCAGTTCCTCACGCTGGGAAGAGGAAAGGCAGAAGATCATGTGGCAAAGTTTGACTTCTCCTCTTCCCTAAATCCCAGTGCACTCACTACACACTTGAATTGTTCAGTCACACTAAAACAGCAAGCGCTAAACTGTGTGCTGCAAAACTCACATGTGCATTGGGTCACCTGCAGGGCAGACTCTAAGTTTGTCAGTTCACCAAATGAAGGAACAGCTGTGACTCTGCATATGGAAAACCTCAGGAGAGCTCTCAGGACCTACTGAATGTGGGACCCTATTGAAAACACACCCTCCACTGCAGACCACCACTAAGATTTGTCCTTTTTTCCAAGGCAAGCATGATTCTTTTGGGGCATGAGGAAACAAAGTTGGAGAAGAAGCACTGCCTTGCAAATGTGGAATGTGAGAAATTAAATGAAAATGAGAAACTGCAAGGAAAATAGGCAGAGGAGCTAGTCTCCGGAGGAACAGGCAGCAGTGGGAGCAGCGACTCCATGGTGGCAGCGTCAGACTGACCCTGGCAGAGCTGTGTTTTCTACAGATCACACATCTTCCCACAGTAGCAAACCTGCACTCACAGAAACTCCTGCTGTGGTAAGAAGTTGAGTCAGCAAAATACTGAAAGGATACAATGAGAGAAAACATTCCTTTACTTCTGTTCAACACCCCCCTGTCCTACAAGCTAAGGGCCTTGCTACTGCAGAAACCCTACATTACCAATTCTTTCATGGATTTATAAAAATCCATCTGAAAAGCAGTAAAGACATTTAGCATTTCACACAGTCACAAGCCAGTACTGATGAATGCCAGCAGATTGCTTTTCTAGGCAATCTGAGTACACTTGTAATGGTTAAAGCATTTCATATGATCGGGAAAACACAAATACTCTATCTTAAACATTATCACAAATTTACCAGATTTTTTTTGTAACTTAATAAGCATTCTGCAAAAAGGCAATCCAAGCAAAGGCATATACAATAAGGGGCAAAAAGGAAAATCAGAAAGAAAGTGAAATAAGGTGCAAAGGAACAGAAATAAAAGAATATAAAACAACACAAAACAAAAGCACCGGCAGTGAAATGCTGACTCTTGAAGTGCCAAACTAAAAAGAGAAGAAAATTGGTTAGGCTTGTTCTTTAATTTTCCCCTCCAGGAGACAGGCACAGTCATTTATAAAAATTTAATCCTAGCAAACCCTGTTGGGGCCCACAGCCTACCAAATGGACACCAAACTAGTTACAGGGCTTATACAGACAGGGAATTATTTAATAAAAGTATAGAATGCACAAAAATATTCTTATTTTGCAATCACTTTGTAATAAGTACTTCTAATATGGACCAATATGAGATTATTCTCTGCTATAATTGTGGGTTTTGTCTAAGAAAATCTAATTCTGATACTTGAGCAGCAGAAAAACTACCGTGCCCAAAAGACTATGTTTAAAATCTTTTATCAATCCCTTCTATGGAAAAATCAGATATTTCCCATATGACTAACATGTTTTTATTAAGTTGAATAACATAATGGGCAAACTTTTAGGAAATAGATTAAAGGTTCCCATTTATTTTAAAGCAAGTTTCCTTGAAAGTTTTTTTTTTAAGTACCTCACATGCCTATGGCACACATTACTTCTGATAACTAGAGGTATATATAAACAAAACAGTTATTGGAACAAAAGTCGGTGAGAGTTATTTGGAGACTAATACCTCAACTAAGTCACAGCAGCTTGTTATGAAACAGGATTAAGTACATAAAACAGGAGAGAGGGAGAAGTAAATGCAGCTGGGGATTTTGCTTTATTATTAAAAAAGCTTTTTCTCCAAGTTCTTACCACAAGGCACACTCAGGCAGAATTCCTGCAATGGTTATGAACAGCTATTTAAAAATTTGAAAGGGGAATAGTCTCAAAACAAGTATTGCTTTTTTAAAGAGACACATAAACATGCAATACTAGATGGGTTCTTATTTAATCAAATAAATCTTAACTTATATTAGTCTATGTTTATAATTTTCATTCCTCTTTTGTTTCCTGTTTTTACTGAAGGGAACAAGAAAGAAATAATACTAAACATCCTTTCATCTTTAAAGTACAACAGCTCCATAATGCTCATTTTCAGGAATAATGATTTCCCATTTTCTCTTACAGCAGCTTTTCAACTCTATTTGTTTAGCTTCATAGTTGTTTTCATTTGACTTTTTGATTCAGTATACTAGCCTCACAAATGTGCTGACCCACTGTGCAGCTGGGAACTTTCTAATTTCCTGTGGAAAAAGGTATGGGATATTAAGTTTTCCTGGTATTCGGGGTCACAATTTTACAAAGCTTCACCCCTTGCAAACAGGCATCAGTTTTTAGTAAGATACATCCTAACATTTTAATTTTGAAATCAAGGTTTAGCAAAGACAACAGATGGGAAACCAGAAGACAACACATTTTCTGGCATTTAATTTAGTCATTCAAATTTTACTAGTTTTGCAGCTGGGTAAAATTCTGTTCCTCTCCTCTGTCCATGAACAAGTATACAAGCCTTACAATGCACTTTATGTCTTATTTTAATAAAGGACAATCTCTGTTTTAATAGAAAATACATCACACATTTTACCAGAGATGAAAATTCAAGTATCACAAAGAAAATCATTGCAAAAATCATGGCAAAAAAGCCCGTGTGAACTGTGGTGTCTTATGCAAGATTCATCAAATAAAGCTCATCACTCTTACCAATATTCCCTACCAATATCTTCATCTTTTCCCCTCTAGAAAGCTGTGTCATTCATGAAAGTCACATTAGCTCCTCTAGCTCAATCTTTGAAATTGCAACACTATAGTTTCAAATATAACATACCACTCTGAGATGTTATTAGGACACTAATGAAGAAAACTAATATCTCAGAATCAGAAGCATCTCTTTTCCTTCAAGAAAGGCATATTTTTTAAGTAATTTAAGTAATCTTAAACCAGTACTGCAAGTAGACGCATTTTGCAGACCAAAACCTCTTTTACATGCTTTTGTCCCTTCTAAAACAAGTTTTGATGTTCCACTATCTATACAGTAAAACAAACCAACATGCCCATCTACCTCAAATGGAGAAAAAAGAATCCAGTAGGGCTTATTACAGAAGGCAAGATCACACAGACAGGGGAGAAAGTGTTCCCTTCAATGACATGACATGGGCTTAGGTCAGGTTGAGTGGTGAGACTCCATGCTCACAAACAATACAAAATTATACTGCCACTACATGTAAATTATTTTTTTCCCTCAACTTCAAGAGTTTGAACTCCAAGAAGATTTAAAAGCAGATCTCCTGACTGTGCACTGTATTTATGCATTCCTTATTAACATAAGAAATAATCTCAGAGAATATTACCAGAACAATGTCACAAGCACGCTATGAAAAGTTAGTAGCGTAAGTCAAGATCTGTTTCTCTAAATGAAGATGATCCTAAAAGCTCACGAATGTCAAACAGTAAAGTAAGCATTCAAGACTAGAAAGCAAAAACTCCACTTCTTACCCCTTCATAAAAAAGAAAAAAGTTGCTGTTCTTGAATACTTTTATTTTTGTCACGATAGAGCCACCTCCTGCAGCAATCATTGCTCTCCTAAAACCTACTCCATCAAGTACATGGCAGCAAATATACCCTTAAAAGAACTAAGTTAGAAATCCAAACTCACGAGAGTTAAACGTATGATGCCAGTTTAAATAAATGAAACAAATTACATGGGCACAAACAGACAAAGTAGCCAAATCCCCTTCTCCCTTGCCAGGTTCCATAAGCTGGCTACTCCGACGATGCAGAGTGCACACTGAACTTGTTCAAGTTAAAAAAAATTAAGCAAGCAAAAAAAAAAATTTTTTTCCCAAAGTCGACAGATTGACACTTATTCCAAGATGACACCAAGCTTGGAATAAGTGTCAATTTCTTAGAGGGTAGGAGGGCTCTGCAGAGAGACCTTGACAGGCTGGATAGATGGGCTGAATCAAATAGTATGAGGTTTAATAAATCTAAGCGTCAGGTTTTATGCTTTGGTCACAATAACCCTATGCAGAGCTATAGGCTGGGGATGGAGAGAGGTCAGGCAGAGAGGGACTTGGGAGTACTGGTTGATAGGAGACTGAACTTGAGCCAGCAGTGTGTCCAGGCAGCCAAGAAGGTCAATGGCATCTTGGCCTGTATCAGGAATAGTGTCACCAGGACCAGGGAAGTTATTCTTCCCTTACACTTGGCATTGGTTAGGCCACAGCTTGAGTGCTGTGTCCAGTTCTGGGCCCCTCAGTTTAAGAAAGATATTGAGTTGCTGGAATGTGTTCAGAGAAGGGCAACGAGGATGGTGAAGGGGATGGAGTACAGGCCCTATGGGAAATGACTGAGGCAGCTGGGGTTGTTTAGCCTGGAGAAGAGGAGGCTCAGGGGAAACCTTGTTGCTGTCTGCAACTCCCTTAAGGGAGGTTGTAGCCAGGCAGGGGTTGGTCTCTTCTCTCAGGCCCTCAGTGACAGAACGAGAGGACACAGTTTTAGGCTGCGTCAGGGGATGTTTAGGCTGGATATTAGGAAAAACTTTTTCCCAGAGAGAGTGATTTCCCATTGGAATGGGCTGCCCAGGGAGGTGGTGGAGTCACCGTCCCTGGATGTGTTTAAGGAAAGGTTGGATGGCATACTCAGTGACATGGTTTAGATGATGGGATGGTGTTGGGTAGTTTGATAAGTTAGGTAATAGGTTGGACTTGATGATCTCTGTGGTCTTTTCCAGCCATGTTAATTCTGTGTGTAATTCTGTGCATATTTTTTTCAAAGGCTTTTGTTTTGAGAAAACTGTAACAAGCACTGCAGAAAACCTCAGACTATATTAAAAATATTTTGAAATAAATTGTATGTAGGAATGTATTCAGGAAACATAGGAAACAAGTTGCTCAAGGGAAGGCATGCAAAAATACTGTGAGATGAAAACTGAGAACAATACAATCAGGAAAAGAGAAAAACTCCATAGAAGAAGCACTAACCGTAGTAATAGGACTGAAGTACAGAGCTGATTATCAAGGTGATCATATGATTTACTGTCTATATACACTGAGGAGACTCCAACTTTCTATGGGCCTCAGTATCTAAATAATTTTGTTCCCCTTATGAGGCTGATCTCCCATCACTGCTCCCTGTAAGACAAGATCTGCAAAATCCACTGAAGAAAAATCCTATTTCTCCTTGGGGAGTTGGAAGCTGAGGGTTTCTGCTGCTCTGGATGACTGCAGGCTCACCACCTTTCTATCAACAACTCCTTCCCTCCTTGCAGAGCTGACTGACAGAAACAGATCTGCCATTCTGGGGTAATTAGGGTCCTTTCACCAGCAAGTACCAGAGCTGGATCTCTGTCTTCTGCAATTATCTGAGTCCTTCTCTTCATCACTCACGCAAGTTGACATCTGGGAAATCCTACCCTTCCGCATAAATAAAGAAACATGAAGAATAATGCCTTGAAAATTAGACTTTTTCAATATATAAGAATTTTTGCAAGAAATCAAGTTTAAGGAGTTCTGTTTCCCCCTTTTCCTCTATTCTATCTTCCTGGGCACTCACTCTTGCCCCTCAGCTACAATACATTTGACACATACCTCAATTACAGCAATGCACTACTTGCATAGCAGTTTGGACACTGGTCCAATCCAGAAGCTCAGCCAGGGCAGTGCCCCACAGCGGGATGGAGCTGCCAGCAGCAAGGCAGGCGGAAACTCTGCAAACTGGCATCGCCAGGCAAGGTCTGTATCTCTACATGAGAGCTTAGGGAAATAAGAATTGACATACTTGACATCTGTCATAACTCTGTATCCTACGGGCACAGATGCCAACTCAGATGAATGCAGAAGTTCAAACAGAGGTTTTGTTTCAAAACATACTTATCTCTGGGCTGCTCTCACCCAGTAGATCACACTGACACAATGGCCTCTCCTGTTTCAGAGGTTCCTAACATGGAGGCGGGAACTTTTACGGACATTTCTCTCAGGATACAGTCCAGGATTACAGTTAAACCAACCCAAAAGCTAGTCAGCAAGAGAAGTAGGGATTCCTTTCCTCCTGTGTATTTTATACTCCTCCACCATCACTGACAGAGTATCTGCTGCCAGTGTGGGCCAGGGAGATTAAAAAAAATACAAACCAAAATATAATTCTGGTTTTGCCATTTTTTTCTGCTGACTTCCCATTTTGAGCTGACCAACCATAAGGTAAAAGAGAATACTGCAGGCACACTGGAAGCACCAGAAGCAGGATCAACCTGTTCACACAGTTGCTACCCAACTGATCTCTTACCTGTAATATCTACAACTTCAGGCTGGTGTTCCTGCCAGCTTAACCCACTCTACAAATGCAGCCAAAAGTAATCCTGTCTTATTGACCACAGAACTGCTTGACTGCAAACAAACCATGCGAAGAACATGCATATCACACCCTTTGGCAGATACATGTAGTTGTACTGGCTAAAGCCAACTATAAATGCATAGATGCTGCTTTACGACCTGGGTTCATGGCATCAACAGCAGGTCATGTTGGATGTATTCTCTTACCCCCTCCCTCCACCAAAACCAGTGCTCAAACAATTGCACAATCAACCCCATCAAAGAAACAGGCACAAGTGAAAAATACACTTTTGTGTTTTTTCTTCCCAGTCTGATAACCTCCAATAACCTGGAAAGTACTTCTTGCATTAAAAACACATAAAAATATCCAATGATTAGAAGCAGAGGTCTTAATCACTTAGTGTAAGGTATTTGCCAGCTTTTTTGAGAAACAAGTAACATTTTTAAAGCAATTTTAAAAGCCTGCAAATCAACAAATGAAGTCAATCCTGGATAAGCCTGAACATAATGGTCAGGTCTGGAGGGCCTCTCAGTCTTTAGAAGTGTTTTAAGCTTCTTCTGCAGCAGCCAACATAAGTCAGAATTTGGGAAAGGGAGAACAAGTGGAGGGAGAGGAAAATAAGGCTAAAAAAATGTCAAAAATCTGATGAATTACTTTATATGGAGTACAGTAACTGGCAGAAGGTGTAAGGAGTGAAATAGGAAGGTATTTTGGAGTGAGCATCTGACTGAAGCAGAGGCAGCAAGTCAGAGTTTGAGTTTGGTGACAGGATTAAGCCTGGTTCCATATTCTGATAAAACCATATGCTCTTTGCAGTATGTGACGATCCAGTAAAGTGCTGTTTGTGATTAAAGACACAGATATACATATTTAGGTTGTATATGCAACCTAAGAGAGACAAAACGACACCATACCAGAAACTTCCGTCACATTGTGAGGCAGTCAGGACTCCAAAACACAGAATGGGCATCTTTTGCTCTCCCTTCCCTCAGACAGCTATAGATGGTAAACTAACTTAAACAACAAATACAATCACATTTTTGCTGTAACTATCATGTGTAGTAACCAAGCGCACATAAACAGGGCAAAACATTTAGGAATTACAGATTCTTCTGGGTTGTGCTACCATCTCAGAGGGGCAGGTCTGAACTGTAAAGCCCATGCACAAGCTACATGCTTCTGCATAAGAGAGCTAACATACGAAAGAGTTTTAAAAATAGCAATTTCAGTGACTAAACATATATTCAATGCAAAGCTAAAACTGTCACTGCTGTGACATGCTCTTCCAGAACACTGCACTCAGTAAAATTCATATTTAGAAAAAAAAAGTGCATATTCAAGAAATCATTATTGCGATGCCTTCAACTAACACCTACGCCCATTCTACCTCATACTATACACAGAAGCAAGATGTATTGTTCTACAGAATAAAAAAATGTGCCTTCTCTGGACAAAATTCTTTTATACTCAATACTGTCTTACCCTGTCATTTACTCCCTCACTAAACTCAATTCACTGATCATGTTTCTGCTGACACTCTTCATGGCAAGGCATACCAATATACAGTCTTTACTTTGTAGTGCTGTCGTGGGGTTAAAAAACTGAGGGTAAAAATGCCCGCACTGGTCGGTGGTCCCTTTTCCCCGCCCCCCCCCCTTTTTCCCCGGCGGCTGGCGGGAGCGGCCGGCACAGCGCCCGCGCGGAAACCCGGCACAGCTACGGCGGCTTTGCCTTGCGCTGGCGGCCCTGGCTTTGCCGGGCAGCACGGCGCGGGCTTACCGGTGCGGGCGGTGCCCGCGC
>VYZS01020766.1:36123-50559 GCA_013400695.1 Neodrepanis coruscans | reverse complement strand
AAGACCACATCTTCCCCTTTTTCAGCACTAAATCTCCCTTGGGCTAAAGGGAGGGAGGGCGGGGGTGCGCGGTTTTTTATAACTTTCTTGAGTTGTTCCCCCTGTCAAAACCAGGCAGAGGCTCGCGGTTAAGGGGATCTTGAGACCATGTGCTCCCTTCTAATTACCTCGGAGTCTCTCAGCCAGGCCCAGAGGGAAAGAGAGACAAGCACTATCTCCAGAGCGTCCTCACCTCAAACGCGGGCCCTGGAAAATTTGTTTGTCTGTTTTGCACTTTATTTGTCGGGTTTTTGTGTTTGCGCAAAATAAACTGTGATATTTGTGTGTTTTCTTCATTTTGAGGTGTGTTTGTGACTTCTCTCAGAGTCTCTGCTCCAAAATCGCTGAATTTGTGGTAAAACCACCACAAGTGTGAAATGGCACCTGGTCATACATACACATACTTCTTTGACTACATAAAGAAAGAAGGAATTACATAGACCCACCCCAAATACAATTCTAAAAGGAGGACAAATGATGTAAGGCATATCACAGTTACATATAACCTTGCTGTCACACTGAGGAGTTGTGCCTATCACAGAGCACCATCAGGTCCAGCAGAACAGTAAGATGGCATAAGCAGGCATCTGATCTCTTCATCTTTTTGTCCTCAGAAAATGGAATTTTGCCAAATTGAATGCCTGTAGTGAATGGGCTGCCATTAGACAGCTTTAATTCTTGAAAAAATGTTGAAGTTGAAAAAAAAAGTTGAAAAAATGTTTTCAATTGCAAAATAATAATTTCAACTGCAAAAATTGCTATGCTTAAAATTTCCAAAAGTACTACATGGGTGTAAGAGGTTAAATCTGAACAAAATTCAGGTGATTTGAAAGTCTAGAATATTCTAGACTTCTAGAATAGAAGTCTAGAATATCCAATGAATAGCCATCAGCATTTCAAAAAAGGGAAGAAATATTTCTTAATATGGTGAGATGTAGTTATCCTGGAGGTGTTTTTTTTCCCACAACTAACAACTGTTGGCTATATCTCTATTAATAATGATTTAAGAAATAAGCAGCTGTACAGTCATCTTTACACATTAGAATATGTAGCTACAATAGGCAGCTTAAGGATCTCATTTAGTTTCTGAAGTTGGAGGCTAGTCTTCTAGGAATTAGCATGGGGGAGAGGGGGAAGGAAGATTCTCTAGGTTTCAGAGTAGAAGTCCAATTTACAGTGGCTCTAGGTGACCTTGAGACAAACCTCCCTGGGCGGCCAGACGTCTCCTAATAAAAGCACTGTACTCAGATATCTGAAGAAGACAACCTCCCTATGTTTTCAGTTTCACTCATTAGAATACTTCAAAAATCTTATTTTCTCAGCTAAGTCAAAGGAAACAGTACTCAGTCTTCCATTTAACTTTCCAACAAATACAAGGCTTTTTATTTTAAAAGGTAAGATTCTGTCTTTTAAATTGTTACTGCTCTTCGGGACCAGACCTTGTCATTGATCTTTCAGACATCCTGTATCAGAAGGGCTAATGAGATATCTGATCATACTAACTTGATCAACCTCTAAAGCAATGCCAACTTAAAACAGGACTTCTCCACTGCTCATTCCCAGTCTTACCCATTCTTGTCTCAGAGCAAGCAGGACCTGCATTCATGTGTGCATCTACTGTTGAACTAAAATCAGAAACTGACCCATTTAAAAAAAAACCCCAAGCCACAAGACCAAAAGTATGTGTTATCTATTCTAGGAAGACTATTCCCTTGAATTTACAGCCCAGCCCTCCAAATCTTAAACCAGTATTATTGCTATTTGTATTAGTGTAAAACCACAAGCTGAAGAACAGAGCTCATCTTACAACTGTTACACAAATTTGACAGCTTTCTTCTCACTTTGTAAAACTGCATTATATAAGCAAAGATCACAGTACAGTACTTCAAAAGATAAGCTATCATCTTAGAAGGCAATTCAGAACACTTATTTCCACAATGGTATGTCATACAGAAATGTAGTTTGAAAGTAAAAGTATGACTGAGCTGTATGAATGAAAAAAACAAACCCAAACAGTTGAGACTGAATGTTCTTTGTCCACCAAGAGTTTGTTATTTGATTGTATGCCAGGAACACCAACCATTAGCAAGAGCTGCTTCTTTATTTAGGGACAAAATGTTTTCATTCCTGACATAGCCAGGGGAAAGGAAAGTGGCCCTATGAGAAGTGTATGTTTTGAATTTTAATTTCCTGATAAAAGTTATAAAACTAATGTGGACCACTAACTGGATCCAGAAAAAATACAACATTCACATATTGCATTACTTCTCATGAAATTACTGTGTAATCAGAGTAAGACTCATTAAATTTCATACTCTGATTCAGTGTATTTTCTTTTATGCTACATTATGTAATCACACACATGGAAACATAAAATGTCAATGCTGCTCAGACACATCAATAAGAATCTGCATAAGGAAGAACATAAATCTGTGGAACAGAAAAATGTAAGGCTAAATTTTCAGTAGTCTCCGAAGCTTAAATTTTTTTTACTTTCAATAGGATTTAGGTTAACAAGCAACTTTAATCTTACCAATAACCTAATTTCAGATATGATACATCTCTGAAAATGTGTTTTACATTAGAATCTGGAGTCTCTCTCTTGAAACATATTTAGTATTATTTTTCTATCTGTTCCCAGTATGTAAAAGCAAAAACACTTCGAACAAGTGTGGTAGCCTTGCATTAATGTAAAATCTTGATGTCGGTTTTTTAAGAATCTTTTATCCCAAAACAAAGCCAAATGATAGATAACTAAGACATGCTGAGTAGTAAATCTGTGGTAAAGAGCTACTGTACACACTTTATTTTACTTCCTCTTCTCAGAGTCTACTTGAATTAACAACAAATTTACACTTAGCTGAAATAACCATTAAGAAGGTCTTTTTCGGAAACCCACAATGAAACAGCAGGTATTGTACCTTACAAAGAAAAAACCTACCCCCAATAAAAGACAAACACATAGAAACAATACTATTAAGTTTTCTAAATCCAGCTTTGGCCAGTTGTATGCACATCCGTATTACTGAGAAAGTTACAAAAGATTAGTGACAAAGTAAGAATGGAACATTGGGATTATAAGAATGCACAGAGATTGGGAAAATATAGAGTGAAGCTGTTTTCAAAGCAGATCTTCCAGCAATGTCTGCACTATGCTAAACTACAAACCACTAGCTAAGTTTCTTTAGCTCATTATATTTGCCATCTCACAGGTGAAAAAGGAATACACAGTTCCAGAGAAATGAAAACTTGATCTCACAATTGAAGGATTATCAATAAATTTCTCTCACTACCCACAGTAAAGGTACAACTGTTCCTAGTCAGGCATGAGGATCCATCATCCCATGGTAGAACACAGGAACTTCAGCTGACCACTACAAAGTACTGTGGCACTTCCAATAGCCAGTTGTTTGGAATCAGAAATACTCAACACATTTGTATCTCAGTTCAGGATGCTAACACATAGAAAACACGTAGCTAAATGGGGAGGGTAAATGTCCACAGCAAGTATCTGAGTGACAGTAACAATTTTTTCTTACACTAACAATGTCTTTGAAGTACACAGCTTTAAACTGAAGGATGGTAGAGTTAGATTACAAAATCACAGAATATGCTGAGTTAGAAGGGACTCACAAGGATCATCAAGTCCAACCCTTAGCCCCACACAGGGCACCCCAAGAGTCACACCATGTGCCTGAGAGTATCATCCAAACACTTCATGAGCTCTGTCACACTTGATGGTGTGACCACTTCCCTGGGGAACCTGTTCCAGTGCCCAACCACCCTCTGGATGAAGAACATTTTCTAATATCCAACCTAAACCTCTCCTGACACAATTTCAGGCCATTCCCTTAGGTCCTGCCATGATCACCACAGAGAAGAGATCAGTGCCTGTCCCTCTTCTTCCCCTCACAAGAAAGTTGTAACTGCAATGAGGTCTCCCCACAGTCTCCTCTTCTCCAGACTGAACAGACCAAGTCACCTCAGCTGCTCCTCATACAGCTTCCCCTCAAGGCCCTTCACCATCTTTGTTGCCCTCCTTTGGACACTCTCTAATGGCTTAATATGTTATATTGCAGTGCCCACAACTGCCCACAATAATCAAGGTGAGGCCACACCAGTGCCGAGCAGAGTGGGACAATCACCTCCCTCAGCTGGCTGGTGATGCTTTGCCTGAGGCACCCCAGGATATAGTTGGCCCTCTCGGCTGTCAGGGCACTGCTGACTCACATTCAACTTGCCATCAACCAGGACTCCCAGGTCCCTTTCCATGGCACTGCCTTCCAGCATCTCATTCCCCAGTCTGTACATCCAGGTTGCCCCATCACAGCTGCAGAATCCAGCACTTCCCCTTGCTGAACTTCATATGGTGGTGATTACTCAGTCCTCTAACTTCTCAAGGTCTCTTCTGCAAGGCCTCCCTGCCTTTGAAGGGGTCAACAGTTTCTCCCAGTTTTGTGTTGTCTGAAAACTTGCTTAGTATTCCTTCCAGTCCTATGTCCAAGTCATTTATAGGATATTAGGAAGAAATTCTTTTACGTCAAAGGGTGGTGAGACACTGGAACAGACTGACCATAAGAGTTGTGGTTGTCCCATCCTTGGGAGTGCTAAAGGCCAAGTTGGATCAGACCCTGAGCAACCTGGTCTAGTGAGAGGTGTCTCTGCCCATGGCAGGCAGATTGAAACGAGATGATCTTTAAGGTCCCTTCCAACTCAAGCCTTTCTATGATTCTGTGAAAAACTTGCTGAGACTACAAACCCAGTATCAGTCCATGACAAGTACCATAGGTCATAACCTGCAAGTTGGACCACAACTCTTTGAGCCAAATCATCCAACCAGTTTTCCACTGAACTCATTCTCCACTTGTACAGTCAAGCTATTCTATGTTTCCTTTGTACTCATAAAAGGTCAGTGCTACAGAGCCAAAATCTTATTGGAACTTTTATGAGCTAAGGTGACAAAATAGCCTGAAGCCTCACTATCTCAGACCATCATTCTCACAGGTCCTCAACAATTACATTCCTTTTATTAATTTTGTCACACAATATTTACATATCAATCACTGTTTGGGCAAAAATTCCTGTCATCACACCCCATTAGTTAAAAATAAAAATTGTGTGAAGCCTTATTTGAATGTAACAACTACGTATTTTTGCAACTTATAGCTACAGTGCCATCTTCAGAGAAAGCTAACCAACACAATACAGGGACACACCAGAACCACAGACACAAAGACAACCTTTCTTGAAGCAAGAAGCAAGGAGCCACACACACAGACAAGCACTGCATTAGAACTAAGTGTCTGTACTATTTCCTCTCCTTTGAAAAATAAGTTACCTAAAAGAAAATAGTCTGCTTTAAAGGGTCACTTAGAAGAATAAGATGATTATAACCTTACAGATAAATCTTATCTGTAGTGAAATACTACGAGAAATTTTGGCTCAGTCTGCACCACTAATTAGTTTAGATCAGCAAAGTGGTTTTGAGGCACTTTCCCCAATGACCTTGGTTTGCTGCAAGCTCATTCAGTTCATTGAAAGCCTTCCACTCAAGAGAACCTGGATGTCTCCTGAAGGAAGCTAAACTACTCAAATCTACCTGTCACAAAATCCACCTCAAGCGCTGGAGGGAATAAAAGGTTGAATCAATTACTGATATGAACAACTTCAAAAAACACTCATGATACAAAACATGCGGTCCAGAGAACAACATTAAAATGTACTCTGAAGTAACCATACAGATATAGGGACATCAACACTGCTTCTACTAATTAATTCCTCAAGTATCAAATTTAATTGTAAGTGTAAAACCAGTCATAAGTGCTTCTGGCAACTGTAACGTCACTACAGATACAGATCCAAGAAAATATGATACAACTGGATGCGACAGTCAGCGGATTTCTTCAAGTAATTACAATTAATTGGGGAATGTGGATTCTACAGAAAGGAAAGGGAGTAGGCAGTGTGTCACAAATTCCAGTGACCAAACTCAGTCAGTTCATATTTAATGAAAGAGACAAAAGATTGACATCTAAAAATAGTTCAGGGTGAACTTTTAGACTGATAGAGTAACTCAAAGCACATGACGATGCTGTTACAAAAAAATAAAACTCAGTAGAAAAAAACTTAGGCTGGAAATTATAATGTCTCCAGAAATCAAAAGAGTGAGAATCTGGACACGCTCTCCAAGCAAACAGTATGGATAAAAATCTACTAAGTTTTAAGAAGGAGCTTGATGACTGATGTACTTGCAATAGCTGACATTTTAACCTATGCAATTCAGGTCATCATGCTTTCACCACAGGCATGCTAACTTGGGTAGGCTTGAATGCACACAGTGCAAACCAAACATAGAATGCAGTCAATTCTGTGCTTGACTTTTGGTTAGAGAAACACAGCAGTAGCTCAAAAATAGGAGGCCAACAATGAAACTAAAGATTTCCTTTTCTGCTCATTCAATCCATTATCCCAGAGCTCCTCCAGCAATGTAAATATTACATCCTGTCTCAAACAAATACAAAGACATTTCTCTAGAAATATACTAGAACTTACCCAAATTAAATTTACTGTAATAGTCACATTTCTCAGTCTTCCAAATTGTTCTGGAAGCTCTCTCTTCTTCCTGACACTAATTTATAAGTGAACGTACCCAGAGTTAAAGGTTCAGCTTGAAACCAAAAGGGTAGTATCTCCTCATGTCACTTTTCTCATTATGTCAGCATTCTACCTCTCTAACTTGCCCTCTGAATTCACTGCTTTTTAAAGAGTAAGCTAAAAAAGAAATATGTCAAGTAAAACACTGGTAATTATATTCCTATGCTTTGCTTCTCAACTACCTTTCTGAAGAATCATTTGAATTGTAAGGGTAAGACAACCAAAACAGGTTCTCTTCTAGCATAAACATGCTGCCATGTTCTACCCTCTCCTTCCCCACTGATTTCAGAGATCAAAAAAGTTAAACAGACTGTGCTTTTTTGCTGAAGTAATTAGAATATTCTCAGTGTTTTCCCAGACCTCTTAGGCCTTCCTTAATCCTCCTCTTCCAATGAACAGCAAAATTACGATTTTCCCTAAAAATGGGACATAAGACAGTTTGTTGCATATACTTTGACATCAAACAGTAACAAACATAATAGGTCATCACTTCTGTCAGCACCAGCTGTAGGTCAAATGTAGAGAAAAATAATAAAACATAGGTAAGAACTAACATGTAAGTAACATGGCAAATATGGAGGTTAGCTAGCCAAGATATGTTTTGTAACTATTTTATGCCTCTTTCTCCTAAACCTCCTTCCTAATCCTAAAATTTTATATATCACTCTGGCCCAAAAATCTCCACCTCAGAGGGTTAATTCAAGATGGAAAAAATGCATCCCAAAGCAATAAAATGATCCTGTTAACCGTCATCAACTCACAATATCCAAAAAAAAAAATACCAAAACCCAACAAAAAAACCACAACTCTATCAAAACCAATATCCTGACACCCCCGGACCCCCTTGAATTATGATAAGACTAAAACAAGAATATATTTTCTTATTATTAAAAAGCTTCTAAGGAAAGTTATTTTAAAATGTTTTGGAAAAAGGAGCTAGCATAAATCAACACTGATATATATATGTTCCCTCTCTCTAAGCATGACACAGCCTCAACCAGACCTAGCTGAAATAAACGTCCTAAGAACTATAACAGTAACTTGTATTTTTACTATAGTCTTTTGGAAGATTGACAGAAAGGCAATGTACCATAACACTAGGTGACCAATAACCTTTAATAACTTGAAATTAGTTACAAAAGATCACTTCCTGCATAGCCATGGGAAACAAGGACCTTAGAAAGTAATCTGAGACAATCAGGTAATACCAAATGAAAAGAATATGAAAAGAATATGAAAAAGACTTCTACAGAGACAAGGTGGAGTAAGAGGAGAGTCTGATGAGGCAGGAGGGTGTCCTTTGTGACTGTGGGGGCACAGCACAGCACATTGAGAAGTTCTCACTTAAAAACAATTGTGGAAGGACCAGGGTGCTATGCTGAAGCCAGGGTTTGAGGCCAATAAGAGACAAATTCTGCAAGGCAGGATGGTGTCTTTTACGATGATAATTGTTGTCCCTTACACAACACTGCTCAACTGTAAAACTGTCCCTACCCCTGGGGGAAAGTCTGATGGAGCATAACTGGCTCAACTGTGCTGTCATGCCTTAGAAGGGATCATAAACCATCAAAGAGCCCTGAAGTGCTCCCAGACTCAATCTTCTGAAGCATTCCACCAGAGGGCTGAAAGCTCCCCTTGCCCAGAGGAGGTACCAGGTGTTCTCACCTGGCCTGAACGCATATTAACCCATCAGAGTTTGTGTTTTCTCAGGCATCTTTGCTCGAGGGACAAAGATGGATCAAGACTTCAATCATAACTTCGACCAAGAACAACTAAATTGCAACAATTAAGTCTATTATCCCTTCTCTCTCGTCCCTTCTTTACCTTTATACATTTTCTTAAGTGCTTTCATATTGCCATATTACTACAGATAACAATGCTTACATACCTGCTTTCCACTGCAGCCAAATTGTCCTAAAATCAACCTTACAAACATCACTCATTCAGTGTCTTTTGCTCTATTCTACCCCAGTGGATCTACTGGCAAGAGCTTGAGTTACTCTTGTCTTCAGACGTGGGTCATAACGCCAATAAGGAATAAAAAATTTTCAAAAATAGTCAGTAACACATGAAGCAACACTACGTGACAGAGTCATTAAGGTCTTTCCAACATCAGCAATCCATCACAGTAAAGTTTGAAAGAATACACTACCTACCCTCTTTGAAACAAATCGACATTGAAGAATTTGTGGAGCTCCACGGAGAATTCTACCATAGCCTGAACTTCACTCATTTTTATGAGGATGAAGAGGTCAAAACTTGTCAGCACCTCAGTTACTGAAAACAAACACAAAACACACTATTTAGAACACAAGCTGGGGATAATGCCTATCTGGTCCTAAAAAGGACAATGCTTATATACAATTTTGCACAGCTTCCTTAAATATGCAGGCCCTGATGTAAACAATAACATAACACATATCGAATCCAGTCCACAGTAACTTCTGCCTTTAAGAAGGAATCAAATGTTATCAGAGAAGCATCACACACTGTCAGCATAATACAATCCTGCCACTTACTGATACCTACGTACTGCAGCTCTGCTTCGGTACTTGGCTGGAGAATGAAAAATTCTGCCAATGAGGAGAAAGAGAGTATGGTCTGCTTCCAGCCCTTGTTGATGCAGAATGACCATGCAGACACCAGAGTCTCAACTCTGGCATGAGGACAGGGACAGCTGAATTACAGCATAGCCAAACAGAAGAGAAAGTGTCTGACCAGGTCACGTAGGGCTTTGGACAGAGAGATTCTAAAGGGAAGACAGGAATTAAGGAGGGAGACATGCCTATTTTAGTAATTTTTTTGTTAATAGTAAGGTGTTAATTCTCACTGTCAACTTCACAGCCACAGACTGGCAAGATCCTGCTACTTTACCACTGGCTGCTGATACCCAAATTAAAATCCTACAGACTTTACCAAGTTCTGCTGGTTTTCCTTCAACAGTATCAACTAGATTAATAAAACAGACTATGCTTTCTGCAAACACTTGTCTTCAAACTTCCCAGTTCCTGCAAGCACTGTCTGTTTTGAGGACTAAGTTAACAAAAAAACTCCTAAATGAAGACTACCTTTTATGCATATTAGCATCTTTTTTCTGGATTTCATACAGAAATAGTAAACATTGAAAAAACTCACCTGTCTGGAGACTGCATGGATTTCGGGGGTGGGGCGGGGAGGGGGTTGTTTCTAAAATCTTTAACACAGATTTGGGTGTTTGTAAAGCAGCAGACAGTACTACTGAGACTGAAACAGAGCAGCTGGAAAAAACTCATCACTGCAGCAGGTATAAGCCACCTGAAAGCAAAGTTACCTTTAGCAGCAACCTCTAGCCTGCCAACTAAGTTATCTTAGCATATGACTTAAGACAAGATTTACCTTATCATTCAAGATAAGATTTATTTTTCTGTATTCATTCTATAGGAGCTGGAAGACTTCAAGCACCATAGCACAGGTCTAGATTTTAAACAGGTATAGATTTTAAACAATAAACAAGAAGTTAATTCTGCCCTTGGTTTAACTGCCAGTACAGGGACTCCGCAAGCACTTCACAAAACCAAAGAAAAAGTATGTTGCTGAAGAAATGGGAGACAGGGGAAAAGGAATCTTGCTGCTGAAGCTGAGTTAGGACAACATGAAGAACTCAGATCAAGGGCCCTTACTACAGCAGTTAATGCTATTAACCCAATTTGTCTACAAACCCAGTCATCATTCAAATTACAATCAAAGGACTTCAAGAGATTAACTGAATGATGCCACAAGTTTTGCTACAGTTTGCAGTGTTAAGACTGGCACTGATAACCTACAGAGCTTTGCAGCAATTCTTCTACTGCTTTGTCTATAGGACTGTGTAGGGATATCCTCAGTGGTCTTAAAAGCTGGAATCAAGATGTTCTGCACTCCAATTCCCTGGGGTTGCCATACTGCATTGTCACATGGGCATCATCTACCCAAATGCAAGTATCTTCTGTAAATGTAACCTGCTGTGATCTGTGGCTGCTGGGCAACAAACCCTGCAGGCTGTGCATGAAACTGTCCAACACCTCAGAAAGGAGCCCACTTTAAAAAACTTGGGGAAAAGTGAAAAGACTTAAGTAAGGATGCCATGGGGCAGTCTCATCCAGCTTGCATTTTGATGAAATTACATTCTCATGGGAGGATGAAATCACATGGCCCTGACTTCCCAGCACAATGAGTGGTGCTATGTCCTGGAATAATTTGACTCCACTAAGCAAAGAGAAGATAAGGCTGTTTCCATGGGAATTGTTGGGTCCCTGAAGTCCCCAGCAGGAAGGCTCAAAACAATCCAGAACTAGTTCAATTAGACAAGTTCAAAGCTCCATTTTATAGGTGAGCTAATTCAACAAAAAAACCTACGAGAGTCACAACTTGCACTACTGCCAGAAGGGCTGTCCAGTGAACTTGAGGTATTCCTGTTGTGTCTAATACGGCTCCAGCTGGGGCCACTCCCTCTCTTCCTCTGTTGAGCTTACTTAGTACACCCAGCCAGCACACTAAAAATCACCTGGGCAGGCAATTTTTCCCTGCAGACTGAGCACACAGTCCAGCAAACCCAGGCCTGCACAACACAACACCGTGTATTTTAATCAAATAACACAACCCTTGCTCAACTACCAAAAGTATTTGGAAAAGTGGCATCCGTGCCTTTCTCCAGTATCAACTGCAAAACCAGTATGAAAACTGAGGCAGAGTTCACAAAACAGCCCATTCAGCAAGCACTGCCACAGGTACCCAGGGTTGCAGTCCCAGGGTGTGAAAAAAAGCACTTAGGAAAAGCACCTGATTTCCTAAACTTTAAATACCAGCCCACTGACAATGGCTTTTTCTTTGCCGAGCATCAGCTTGTTCCATGTGCACCTTAAACTGAGAGAAGGGGAACATTTCACTGGTTTGTCATTAGAAAGGGGAATATCCTGTGAATATTTTCTGCAGCTCTGTGTTAGTGAANACCACAGATTTTTCTGCCGAAGTCTTTCATATCAGTGCAAAGGAAAAGAGTGTTCTGTAAGCTACATAACAGAAAGTGTTATGCAGTGATTAAATATTTCAAAGGAGAAATTCAGCTTGGACAAAGTCTTAAATTTTGTATGGAATCATACAAAAGTCAACAAAAAAAGTTAAACTCATCTAGAAGTATTTATTTGTATAGATTCCTTTCACATTTACAGCTAAACTTCATGAACTTCAACTACATTAAAAGTCCATACCTCATTTTAATACTTAATGGAATTTACTATTGTATTCTAAAGGACATTGTTAGCATTCAGAAACCAAGCTATTAAACTGCATGTTTCTTCTGTCTGCCTTTAAGAAACAAAGGAATCCTTCAGCAAGAGATCTCTACATATGAGAAACAGAGTTGTAATGTAATATAAAACCATGTCAGAAGGTCTGTAATAAATGAGAATACCCTAACATACAAGTCAGAACAGAGGGGTTTTAAGCTTTTGGTAGCTACTTAATATTCATAATCAAAACAACATTTCAATATTCAAAAGTATTTCAAGCACTGAGACTGAACACCTCCAATAGTTAAAAATATCAGTTAAAGCCACTTGATCCTATGCTGAGGGCCAAACCTTTCCTCCACTTCTGGGGGTTATTTACTTTCCTAGGTTTAAAAATCTTCTACATACTGTGGCCAGTCTACCACTTCTCTAGTTATACAAACTAGTCTTTCCTGAGGCCACAATACAAAATTGATCACAGGATACCAGATTTTAAAGGTCCATCTGAAGGAAAAAATGATTCTGTACTTTTTCTAAATTGAGCACTTTAGTACTATTTTACAGCAGCTGCCTCAGAGCCTGAGAGTGCACTGAAAAGAGAGAAACCAGCTTTGTTTTCAGAGAAATGCTTGTGTAACACTGTCATTAATGTAGCTACTTGTATTGGGAACTGCAAGACAACACTAAAAAAAGAAACTGCAAAAAGATGTTCAGAGAATGTCTTACCTGCACTGGTAAATACTCCATTTTAGTATGCTAATTAACCAGTCTTCCAGTTCTTCGCTACTGCTGTCAAAAACATGCTGCACCAACTGAAAGACAAAAAACCCAAATATTTTACTAACAGCAGTATCTCTAGAACTTTTCAGTACTCATGCTATTCATTCTCTTTTTCTGCATCCTGATAACAACCTTTATTATGACCTCTCCAACAATCATACAGATACTGCCTATCAGCATTCTCCAATCTGTCCGTGGATCCTGCACTTAGTTTTCAGCTCTCTGAAAGTGTAGCAGTCTGATAACTGCTTTTACAAAATAAAGCAAAAACAAAAGCTCTGGCAAAGCTGACATTGCCATGTCTGGCCAAGCTATCCCTGGCTTCACCAAGGAACTCTAAAAACCAGCTTCCAGAGGACTCTGGTACATCCCCCGCCATCCCACAGCCTCCACAGTCTTCAGAGAGACTTGCAGCTCACCAGCAGCAACACAGCAATGAAGAGGTAGGAAGATATTCTGGCCTTAGTCATCAAATACAACTCATGCCCCCACGCAGTCTTACATAGCTACCAGGGAGGAAATAAGGTGTGATGAGATTCTACTGGTAAATCTTATGTCCCTTCTCCACAGGAGACAAAATTCAGGGGACAAGGAGGAGAGCCTTAAGACCAAGAACCCACTTCCTTAGAGCAAACATCACAGGTAGGTCAACACCACCTAATGTTCTGAAACTCTCCCTGGGATTCCTGATAAAGCACTACCTTAAAACTATTTATTAAGAATCTGTCCACCTACCCTGTATTCTTAAACCATTAGGGTACTTAAAAAAATGAAAATAAACCCCTCTAAAATCTCCCTTTTATCTGATGACCTTTAGATTTCAAACACATAGAAAAGATAATGCTTCCTCTCTTAGAGGAACTTTGCATCCCTTCTGTATGTATGTTTGAGAGAAATACAAACACAAAATCTATCACAGCTTGTTCAAGCAAGCTGTGCAACTTAACTGTTTTTGCCTCAGCTTCAGAGCAAAGAAAACAGAGAANTTAATTCCAATTTTAGCAGTTTCTCGGACACTGTCTTCAGTTCTTCACCTGACCAGCAAGGCTATTCCTAATGCCTACTTCCTGAGTGTCCATACTAGCACAACCTGACTGTAAACTTAGTATTTTTCATTTAGTTTTCTCTGGGTTCTCACAGACTTTGGCAAGACTATACGGAAGACGTGCCAAATTTTTCTGCATGTGATTAGAAATATGTCCCATCTATCCNAATACATTGTCTGCAATTTTCTAAAATAGAATTCATTTGTTCATGTCGTGTGATACCACATTTTTGAAAGAGTAAATTATCAATAATGATTCAGTAAAATCCTGATACCATAATGCCACGTAAAAATGGCACCAACATTTATTCCATTTGTTTAACAATGCATTACAGCCTTTGTCATACTCTATCGCTTTTAAAGAGGACTAAGTTCTTTTTTAAGAGAGAGAACATGCAATTTTTTCTAGCCTTCGATTTAGTATTTTATACTAACTGGAAATCANTCTGGATTGCATAATCATCATGTTGTAAAACAGGGAAACAAACAAACAAACAAAACCCTTAAATGGAAATATCTAGGAGACCTTATTCAATTCATTATCTCAATTTTAAAAAGGCAATATGACCACCACTAGAAAAATCCTTCAGAACAGACTACTTTATGTCAGGATTAATTAATTAGGTTCCTTTTAAAGTTTCACAGTCATAAATAATTATGGGAAGTAAATAA
>VYZS01020766.1:9641-27459 GCA_013400695.1 Neodrepanis coruscans | reverse complement strand
GGGGGAATGAAAGAAGGACTAAATAATTAATAATTAAAAAAACCCTCTAAATTATGCTCATAGTTAACCAAAAGAGACATTTATGTGCTGTTACTTGACACAGGAATACTTATTTTGGCTACAAACTCTCCCAGCCAATGGCCTGTCAGAAGCACCTGACATACAAACAGCAGGCTGGCAAAACAAATATCCATCAGGAACAATTGCTGGTCAACACGCAGGTACTACTCATCTATCCTGTCATGAAAGCAATTAAAGCACTAGTGAGACTGTATTTTTCCACACAGAGGAAAAGGGGAACACCACACACAAAAATGCTACTCTCGGTTAATGAGAGGGTATATTCTGCCAAGCCTGCCCTATACTCTGTAGAGATTGGGGGATGAAAAATAACAAAGAATTTCAGGACAGAAAACATGGGGCATAAGATGAAATATTTACCAAGCAAACATAAGAGGCAATGGTCTTTATCAATATCAAATAGCAACTTCAAACACTGAAACAAGGTCAAAAGTAACAAGAATTCACAACTATTGATTACAATTCTCACACGGAGGTTCACCTTTGTTACAAGTTTAACTTTCACAGCTGTTCAGGACAGCACCCAGGTCAAGGGAGAGACGCAGGCACCAGAATTCTCAGCATCACATTAATAAATACTTACGTCCCTGCCTCCTAGGTTGGTGCAGACAGGTAGGTTCTTTTAAAAAAAAAAAAAAAAGGTACAGAAGTCAGAGTTCAGATAGAATCCAATAATTTGACTTGCAGTAGTTCAAAATGTTGCCACTCACATCTGCCTCACTCCTCTGAGAGGATTTGCTTTCCTATGCACCTCCCCAACCAGACAGATGGCTGTGGCATTCCTATCCCAATCTAATCACTTCCAGCAAGAGAAGCTTGCACCAAAACACCAGATTGTAACCTGGTGAGAATGAGATACTGACAAAAACATCCTCCCAGAGACTGTTTATCATGTCTTAAAACCACAACCACCAAGTCCACCAGAATGCATCAGAGTCTCTCTTGGCAGAGAACTGATTAGCAAAGTCAACAAGGAATGCTAGAGAGAGCAATAGATCTCAATTTTCACATCTCTCCCTGCTTGGGAGCTGTATTTACTAATTCTTCTACGTGAGAAAAAAATGCTAGAGACAATCCTGGAACCAAGCTTTGAAACCCCGATACTCCCAAGGAAAATGTTAAAACGGCAAAACTGGACTGTCAGGTAACACTGTCACACCCATCACAAGGGCTGCAGAAGAGACAGAAGTGCTTAGTCCTTCTGAAATCTGAACATAGCCTAAGGTGTTATTTTTGAGGTTTTGCTGAACTCAAAACAGAAGTAAATTCTATAGCAGTGCAGTTAAACTGAAAAAAACAAATGTGTTGGGTTGTCTGGCACGTTTTCAAAACCACAGTTCTGAAGACAGATTTTGGTTGCTGTGTGCAGCTGATTACTACATTACTAATTATTATTCATGCCAAACTTCACCCAGGCCAGTAGCACTGACCGTAGTTTGAAGGGAAGGTAACAAATGAATTTTATTAATAAAGTGTTAATGTAAGTACAACACTAGTAATTTCACATATCGGTCAACTCTTGGCAGTTTTGGCAAGTAGGATTGTATTTCACGTAAGGGAGATTTAAACCACTCCAAAGAATAAGCTTGAATTCATATTTTCTGATTTAGAGATTACCTAAAGAGAGCTGAAGAACTGACTTATGCCACTTACAGGAGGCAAAATAAGAGATGGGAAAAGGAAAACAGGTTGGTCCATCCAAGGAAAGCGCAGAGCAAGACTTATAGCTGTGCTCCAACATACCAAGTGCAGGTACTCAGACTGTGACTACTGGCACAGTCAGATGGACAAAACAAAGCAAGATGACAATTCTGTGCTTCATTCATTTAAAGTATTTGCAAATATACTGCCAGAGCCTGGAATATCATTCACTTCTACAAAACAGAATTTTCAGTTCTAACGGGCAATGAACTGCTGAATGGAATAATAAAAACTATGCTGAAGTATCTAATCTGCTCCTCTACAAATCCAGCATTCTTTCATTATAAAAAAGCTGTAATGTTCCAGCAAAGCAGAGCTTTACTGAACAAGGTTTGGGTTGTGCCATTTATCCCCCAGCAAGGGCCAAGCAGTTTTATCTTCACAATCAAAATGCTAAGTAGGAGTTATTTAATGGATGAAAATTAAATACGTTCCCTTCAAAAGTAATAAAGATTCAGTAGCATTCGCTAGTTGCTATCAGTGCAGCAAACTAAAAAGCGATGCAGGTGGATTTTAGCTCAGCCTTTGCCTAACTACACGGTAACATTAGTAGTTGAATGAATCACTTAAAAAACAAAGCAAAACCCAAACCACACATTTATGCCCACTTACTTGGTAAAATACAAGATCTCAAACTGTAGCATGTTTACTTTTTAGTCAGCAAAATCCACTGCAACCAGGAGCAAGGGGAAGTGGGCTTAAATACTTCAGCACAAATATCTCTTCAGTTACAATATCAACACGACGGTAAATCCCTCAAACACAAGTTTTAAAAACCTGTTACGCTCGCAATTTCTGTTCAAAGCGGCATGTTTGTAACATATAATCATCAAATAAAGCTTTCAAGTAAGTTCTGCTGGAAATTTTGCTTAAAATAACACAAGAAGGAACGATTATTTCCCACCACAGCGCTTACTGCAAATCCTGCTGTTGGCGCCCCGGTTGGTAACTGAGCCCTGAGGAGATCCTGCGGGCGGTAACAGCGCCGCCGGGCCGGACCGGACCGCACCGCCCTGCCCTGGGCCGCACCGCCGGTGTCCCGCAGGGGAACGGGCTGTCCCCGCTCGGACCCCGCCGTTGCCGCCCTCCGCACACCAGGAAATAGTTATTCCTAACAGTTATTCCTAACGCTCGGCCAGCAACTTTCCACACCTCACGCAGAAACCGACATTTGAAAAGCAAAACGCACGCACAAACCCACCCACCCCACTCCCCCCAACCCCTGAATACTGTTTCAAACCCTGTAAGAATGGGGTATTTCTCGGGAAGGTAAGGAGGAGAAAGGCAGCACCGCCTCCGGTTGTCCCAGTACCGCGCCCGGCACTCGGGCACTTCGCGGCGGGGACGAGCTGGACATTATTTCTGACCTATTTTCGGCGTCGCCTCGGAGCGATAAACAACCAACAGCGGCGGCGAAACGCTGCCCGGGCAGGAACTTCCCCAGCCACGAGCCGCTCCCGAAGGAAACGAGCAGCCCCCCGGCTCCGGCTCGGGGGCACCGTCCTCTGCCCCGCGCCGGAGGCGGCTGAGCCGCCGGCCGTGCCTGGCCGCCCCCGGCCGGACCGCGGAGAGGCTCCCGGAGTTTTCCTGCGAGGGGGCGGGAGGGGAGGTCAGCCCGACACAAACAAGTCCACCGCCCGCCATGCCCGTGGCGGGGACAGGCCGGGCATGGAGGGGCGCCCGCCTGTCCCAGCCCTGTCGAAGGGGCCGGACAAGGTCCCGCCGCTCTGCCCCACCGCTCCGCGCCCCCTCGCCGTTCCCTCGCACCGACCTGGGACACAAAGGAGCGGCCGCCGCTGGCCGTCGATCGCCCGAGCTCCCTGCGGAGTCCAGGCCGCGGCAGCACCGGGATGGCGTAGCGCAGGCATCCGACGCCAGCGCCTGCTGCTCCGCGGCAGCCCGTGCCGCCGGCACCCGCTCTGCGCTGGGCGGGAAGGGAAGGAGGAGGTTGCTGGGAGTCGGGCGCCGCTTCCTGCGCCCCGGCGCCGAGGGGCGGCGGGTGCCGGAGCCGCCGCCAGAGGGTCCGGGCTCTCGGCTAAGCAGAGGCCGGCGGGAGCGGCCACATTCTCGGCTCTCTCGCCAGGCTCTCCGCACCGCCCCTCTCCGGCTCCGAGAAGTCGCCCGTGCAGCTCCTGCGGCGTCCGCTCCTGGAGCCGGAGCCTCGGGTCGCCCCGAGCTGTGGCCGGATCGCGCTCGTGCTCCCCCTGCCGCCCCGCCGGGCCGAGCTGGGCCGCGACTCCGCGGGGCCGGGCTGGGGCGGCCCGGAGAGGCCGAGAGACCCCCGGAGGCGGGAAGGGCGTGACCCACCCTGGGCTTGCCCCGGCTGCCTCCCCGCTCCCGCAGAGAGCCCCTTGGTGGCTCGCGCTGAAGGTGCGGGAGGCCTGACCCTGTCGGTACCCGCTGTCCTGGCTTGGGCACGGAGCCGCCGGCCCGTGGGGGTGAAAGACTCTCTGGCGTGGTGGGGGCAGTGGAGGGGCGGGCTGAGCTGTGGGGCACCTGCCAGGGTGCAGGACTGAACATAATGAACCTTAAACAGCAAAAAGTTTTCGTTTCTGGGATAAAACCTTTTAGCAGTATGTGATACCGAAATTTAAGTAAATTGGCTGTAAGCAGCACTAATAGAACTGATAGTCTTTTCTCACTGAGGAGGAGTGGTGTTGGGTAAGACAATCTCATTAACAAGTGTGACACGTAGCTTGAAAATTAGTTGGTTCACAGAATTACTGCAAGCAAAATGATTGTGTGTCTAAAGACAAAACCTATTATTCTTCCTCTTCTATCTGCTTCCCTTCATCTGAAAAAAATTAAAAATCACGTGGGGTTCCCATCTCAAAGCCAAACCTAGCCCTGTAGTTGTTTTGCAGAGAGGAATTAGAGAGTAGAGAATTTTCTTATAGTTTAGGGGGTCCTTCAGGCCAGTCTAGTGGACAGCAATGTTGAATTTTATCTGTTAATCTTTGAATATGATTCTTTCAATAATATAGTCACCGATTTTGTTAGCATCCAGACATGCAGAGAGAAAACTGAATGAGGAAGCAGTGAGCCTGATTGATGCTGGGTTGGGATAAAAGACAGAGGGATGAGAAGGTGATAGCCATGAAGTACCAAAAACAGCTTTGTGAGTTCTCAGCATCTGTTTGTTTCTGTAAGATCTATTTGAGATTGTACTGATCACTGATGGCAGAAACTTACAGTAGGCTGAACTCATGGCTATTTGGAAATTTAATTTTCGTGACAAGGATCTCAGTTCACTGGAGATTAATTATTTAAATGAAAGTTGCATCTGATTTATGAGACTCATGTGAATGTCTCAAGGCCTTTTAAAAAGGCGGTTTCGACAGCATCAGTGGCTGCCATTTCACTTTTTTACCCTTAGTTATTTCGGGATAGGTTTGAGGAACTGCTTTGTGATCCTACAGAGTCAACTGACAACAAAATAATACTGGAGCAGTTTGTGCATGGCTGACAAGAGCACCCACCAGGCCTAAATGCAACACACCTCAAACCTGTCTCAGAAATACAGCAGCTTTGTACTAGAAGATGCAGATAGTGCCTGTGGATCTCGAAAGCCAGATTTTGTTGAAGATGTTCTGGATGTGCTGAACAGTCCAGAAGCCAGCCTGACACTTTGGATGAGCTTTATATATTTGCACAGATAAATACTTGTTTGGCTTGTATTTTTTGTTGTTTTATCTCTCCTTAACCTTGACTAGACTTCTGCTATTAGGAGAATGTGTCTTGCAGACTTCTTTCCCATTAAATGGAGGAAGGATTTCTTGGCAACAGTCTTGTCCCCTCATATGAGCAGAAAATTGGCAGCTTGTTCCCATAAATGGCAGAGCTCCTATTAGAGAAATTGAATTTCCTCCCTCACCAAAATCCACTTGTGAAGATGTATCATCAATCAGCCCAACTGCCAACCATGCCTTTCTTTTGCTTGTGGCAGTGAATACTGGGGTGGGTCTGCTGCCACCTACAACACATCCCAGGTGACTTTCTGGTGCCTCCCTGTTTTTCATGTAAAGAGGGACGGTCTAACAGCCCTTCTGAAAGAAGGAACCTTGGGGAGAAACAGCTCCCTCAGTCTCTGTGCAAAGCTGCCCCTGTTTCTTTTAAAGTTTGGGTGCTGTACATAAAAAAACTGCCACTAAAAGGGTACCCCATTTAAAACTGAATGCAGTTATAATCATTACTTATTAGAGACACTTATCATGACATTATAGATTGTCCTCACTAATAACTGTCTTAGGGAGGCCTGGAAGTAGTTGTTTGCTTAGGTATGATGTAGGAGACCCTAGAAACCCACTTCTGGAATTCAAGTTCTCCTGAAGCTCTTTTCCATGTGAAATGACATGAAATCCTTAGCTCATATTGCTGAGCTGAGCATTTTTACTAGTCCAGGATTTTGTTAAAAAAAATAGGTTATTGATTTATGGATATGTCTCTATGACTCAATGCAGCACTAATAGTGGTCCTCTAGCTAACACCAAACTCATGCAAGAGTAGGAAACAAAAGCCGTATAGCCACCAGCAGCTGAACTGAGAAGCAGGACTGAAAACTCAGATGCAAAGCCACATTAAAGCAACCTCACGGCTTTCAGTTTCAGAGCAGCCCTGACCAGCAGTAACGTGGGGATCTTTCTGCACTGCTCCTGTGTGTAGTATAGCGAGCACACCATGAGAGAAGAATAATGTGTTAAAGGGCTGGTGAATCAGTCATAGATTACTGGGCGAAGAAAACACAATGGATGTTCTGGCAAGGAAGCTTGATAAGAGTGTGCACAAGTGGTTGGTCTATCAAGAGGCCATTCAAGAAGAGTGTGGAATAAATAAATAGTTTTTCTGAGAAATCTGTAAAGGTGAACCAAAAAAAAGGTTGAATCTCAGAAAAATAACAAGAAAAGAAAAAATTGGATGTATAATAGGATGATAAAGATTGCCAGATTCAAAATGAACATTATATCACAGGGATGGTTCATATTTTACTGTGTCCAGGGTTTAAAATTGAGTTTAAAGTATGAGTGGAGGAATGATTCCTGTCAGAGAAGCAGCTGTTGATTGTGCTTGTTTGCTATCAAAATACAGAAAAATGCTGGATGAACGTTCAACTGATCGCTCAATGAAAATGAAATTCTAGACAACTGCCAGATTTGGCTCTGTGCCCCAAATGAATATCCAGATATAGGATACACAGCACTAAGCATGTTCATTTTTGGATAACAGATTTGTGTGAAACATCCTCTGCAATGGCTTTAATCATAAGAAAACACAGAAACTAATTACATTTTGACAACAATTTGATAACTTAGTGTTGAAAATAGTGAATGAAAAGATGCCTCTGTGTACTGCAAGGGATTGCAGAGTTCTCATTAGAATATATAATTACAAAATAATAATTAAATTAATATACTACTAGAAGGCATTGCAATTGCAATTTTTTTTTACTTTAAATAATTTGATGGATACAATATAAAATAGCTTTTAAATTTTATTACGTAATAAATGAATGCAGTATTTGTAGGTTTCACAGCAGATTGGTTAAAAGCTACTTTTTAACAATTTTAGTTGTTTCCTCCTATGACAATTAACAGTAGTTTTTTGGTCATTTGGGGATTGCAAAGCAAAAAGGGTGAAGAATTATGAATCCCATATAGAGAATAAACTAGTAATATAAAAATATGGCAACGGAATTTGTCAGCGGAGGCTCTCTAAAGGCTGCTCAAGATGTGGAACTCAGTGCTGTAGCTACCTTCAGCTTGCATGGTGTTAGGTTGATGCAAAAATAAGGAACTGGCTTTTTTAACACTCAGCAAGCTAACAGTGATATAGGGAACCCTTCAGATCACTGCTGTAGTCAGTGGTTTCAGAAACAGCATCAAGCAATTAGGTTTAGGATTAAATAAATGGACGCAGAGTAAGTGTTGAAAGTGTGCAAGTAAAGATGGGAACAGAATTAATGCAGGAGATCAGTTCTTGAGAAGTTGAAATAGATGGAGAGGAAATGATACAAAGGTAGAAGTACATTCAGAAGGGAAAAGGGAAGCAGATAATCCACTAGAAGATTACAATACACACAAAAAAAAGAGGATTTAAAATACAGCATGTTAATTACACTTCAAAAACAGAAGAAACAAGAATATGGAAGAAATATAGTATGTAGGATATTTGAAGAAAACACCCACCTTTTCAGTTAGAAATGCTGGGAAAGACATTTTACAGGGAAAACTAAATTTGGTTTTGCTTTTCTTTATGAGTGTAATAAGAAAGAACTGCAGGAGCTAAGGGCACAGAAAATGTTATATAGTGTTCATCAAATGAAAAGTAGTGAGGGAAGGAAATGTGAAAAAATAATTCTGAGTCTCTCAGCTTGGGCTTTTGAAAGTAATCTACTTGAAGATTTTTTAAAAAACTCTAGTGCCAAAAGAAGCTACAGAAAATACTTTTGCATTGACTATCATTGCTGTTTAGCAAGTTATCATGTATCCAGCCTAAATATCTCAATACAGTAACACCTAAAAACCATATCAACATTAACAATTTCAATTCTTGCCCTTTTTGGGGAAAGCAGCAGTAGGGACTAATTACACCTTCCTCAGGACAACAGGAGTACTTTCTGAGTAAGTTCACCTAGACAGTGATGAGGGTGTAAGAGCCCTGTTTGCAGGGCTGTGCTCTTCTGGGGGGTCCCTGAAAATAGTTTTCTTCATGTTGTTCCCTCACCCTGTCATGGGAGTTAAAGGGCCTTGTATCTTTGGCTCCAGCTGCATTCACACTGAAATATCCCCCTCTGTCTCCCTGACACCCAGAGCCTGGTCCTCATAACACACAGCCATGCACAAAGTGCTCTCACCTGTGGTCAGGTCACGTGTCAAATGATTTCCGCCTTGAAGTCTACTGACCTGTCTGTTGGAAGAATATTTATAGTCTATCAGGAGTGACCTTAATACTTACTATTTCCTTATACTCAGATCACATTTTGCTTTGTCTTAGGTTGCCCTTACCATTAACAATCCTCTTGCCACTCTGTGCAATTCATAGAATCATTACTGTTGGGAAAGGCCTCTAAAATCATTTGGTCCAACCATTAACTGTGTTCACTACTAAATCATATCCCCAAGTGCCATCTACACATCTTTCAAATACTTCCAGGGATGGTGGTTCCACCACTTCGCTGGGCAGCTTGCTTCCCTGGGTAGCATCATAGACTGATGATCCCCCCACAATTCTCTGTTTATCACGTTGAGCTTCACAAGTTTAGGACTACCAGCTCTTACCATAAATTAACTTCACTCAGTAATTAATGAGTTCTGAAATAATTTCAATTTTCTGTAGAATTCAGATGGAGGAAAAGATAGTTTTTCAGTTACAGTCTGACTGGTGCCAAATGGAGAGAGACCACTGTATGTACTGATGGTTAAGTCTGAGTATCCTAGTGAAATGCCCCACAACATTTTAATTTGTGTTTTGGCAATATCAAATGAGATCTTCACAAACAATTTTATATTCAATACTAATTTCATAACATTTTTGAGTACTTTCTCTGTTGTTTTATTTGCTTGCATTTCTCTGAGGTCAGCATTAGTTGATTTTTGCAACTTGTATGCCTGGTTTCTCTGGAGCTGTGCTTTCTTTCTGATGGTTGTTTTCTATGTTTGGGCTATAATTTCTAAGACTAATTTATTGTTTGATTTTGTTTCAAAATACAAATGAAAATTGAGACCAAACTTAAGAACAAGAGTTAAAACATTCAATTATGTTGCTATTTATCATTGTCTTTTATGTACAGTACCTTTCCCAATCTTCTGTTTGATTATATTGTATAAGCTTTACTGTTGTACTTTTTTAAATGGAAGTATATACTAAGAGCTGGTGAGCCCAGCAATACAAGAAATCCATATGANTTCGCTGGGCAGCTTGCTTCCCTGGGTAGCATCATAGACTGATGATCCCCCCACAATTCTCTGTTTATCACGTTGAGCTTCACAAGTTTAGGACTACCAGCTCTTACCATAAATTAACTTCACTCAGTAATTAATGAGTTCTGAAATAATTTCAATTTTCTGTAGAATTCAGATGGAGGAAAAGATAGTTTTTCAGTTACAGTCTGACTGGTGCCAAATGGAGAGAGACCACTGTATGTACTGATGGTTAAGTCTGAGTATCCTAGTGAAATGCCCCACAACATTTTAATTTGTGTTTTGGCAATATCAAATGAGATCTTCACAAACAATTTTATATCCAACATTTTTGAGTACTTTCTCTGTTGTTTTATTTGCTTGCATTTCTCTGAGGTCAGCATTAGTTGATTTTTGCAACTTGTATGCCTGGTTTCTCTGGAGCTGTGCTTTCTTTCTGATGGTTGTTTTCTATGTTTGGGCTATAATTTCTAAGACTAATTTATTGTTTGATTTTGTTTCAAAATACAAATGAAAATTGAGACCAAACTTAAGAACAAGAGTTAAAACATTCAATTATGTTGCTATTTATCATTGTCTTTTATGTACAGTACCTTTCCCAATCTTCTGTTTGATTATATTGTATAAGCTTTACTGTTGTACTTTTTTAAATGGAAGTATATACTAAGAGCTGGTGAGCCCAGCAATACAAGAAATCCATATGAATTTATTCTGCAGCATTTGGCTGATGTTTGAAATGAGCTCTCAGCTCTCATAATAAACTTGAAAAGAGGAGCGAGAGAGAAGTGTGGTGTAACAAGACTAAAGAAAAGAGAAGAAAAACCTTCTGGGATTCAACCAGATTTTGCTCAGTCCTTTGGTCTTGTGTGTTTGTCAAGGACATAAACAGTCATGTGTGCCCTGACGCCAGAGCTTAAAGAACATGAGTCCTATACTGGTTTGTTATAGGGCTGGTACAAGAGATCCCCATCATTGTGATTGCAATCACAAAAGAAACCCAAAACCAAATACTTTATTGAGATTTGAAGGTGAAGTAAAGCATAGTTAATTAATTGATTTCCTGAAAATGCATCTCTATTAGTGGAAATATTTTAAGAGCTTTATGTGCCTTTTTTGGTATCTGACTTATTTCAGTCAACAATGAAATTTCTAAAGCATGGGAGGAGAAAAATATATTACTAAAATTGTTGGTTTTAAAATGTTGTTTAGTTTTAAAATGGGTTAATGAAAGGTTTTATTACAAAGAACTGTGGATTCTTTTTTATTTAAATTGTCACATTTTATGTTTAGTTAGAATATGAAATTCACAAAGACATCCTGGTGGTCTTTTAATGGTTTTTTTGCAAAGCTTCTGTCAAGTTTACAACTCAACTGTTTAACTCAACTGTTAAAAAAATGTGTCCTTGCAGAATTTAAATCATGTTGCACGATTTCAGGACTGTTTAAATCTACCACAGCTGTACCTATATTTTGGATTAGAATAATAGTGTCTTGAGAAATAAGTAATTGCTTAAATAGGAATTTCTGAAATGCTGAAGTTTTAAGATCCTAATGACCATAGCAATTTGAAAGGTATGAAAATCAAAATAAACAGGTGAAATGCCATCCTGATACAACAAGAGATGGGAAGGTTTTGCCTGCACAGGTGTGTGGCTTCCTTTCTTCAGAAAGGTCTTTCTTCCATTCCCATATCTGAACAGCACAGTATTTATGAAGTTACAGCATATTGAGAAGAATTTATAACACTCCTGAGATCTAGGCCCTGTCATTACATTATTTTATATTAATTTATATTTCTTAAAGATAATTTACAAATAATTAATAACTAACTTTCCAATTGCTTTTCTGAGGAAAATAATTCTTCTATGAAGTTTCATAATATACAGAAATTTACTGTCTCAGGGATTCAGCTAGCACAATGAATTCTTTTTTTAGATAAAAGTCATCAAGTCTCACTTATAGTTGTGAACTGCAAGCAGGGAATTACATTATACCCTACAAAAATGTGTTTCTCCCCCATCAGGTTCATGTGCAACAGGATCAATTCCTTCAATGTTAGTGATGTTCTTCAAAGAATAATGTCAAACTAAGATGTGGCAAAGTTATACATAATATTTCCATAATTTTTCACCGCAGTCAGACAGCTATTTCAGTCAAATTGAATGCCTGAATGCTGAATTTAAATATAAGACAAGTGCAAGAGTGAATAGAATCTCATTGATGGAGTTTCAACATGTTATGGATAAGACTGGGAATTTAAGTACATACAAGTGTTCTTTATCATCTTTGCACCTTTGAGAGCCTTAAGTATTTGGTGCCGGCAAAGCCATTTCTTTGTTCGCAAAGATATTGTGAAGAAGAAAACATACCCAGTATCCAAACAAGAAAGCAAACAGCCCCATTTTATTGTCAGTCAACCAGAATCACATTCCAGCATGGTACTCTGAGCACCATTATGCTGCCACTTGTCCTGCTGGCACATGTTAGGACAAGGCGTCTGCAATCAAGGCAGCAGATGGTTCTTTGGGTTGCCTAAAATCAGAGCATCATTTATGATACTGCTAAGAGAGAACAAAATATTGGCATGAATGTGAGTAGTAGATCTTTGGGTATTAAAGGCATTCTTTATTCCATGAGTCCCTTCACACAAAACAGTAGCCTCCAAATATATGGAGGGAGTTTTTCTATTACTGTGCTTGCTTGTTTCATATCTAGTGATACATATGCATTCAGTACATAATCCATCAATTTAAACCCAATTAAAGACTGTTTGGGGAATATTTCAATTTTTGACTATGCTAGTGAACAGCGCAGCATGAGCTGCCTTGAAAACATCTGTGACCACAGGGCCAACGATTGA
The DNA here is from genome assembly GCA_013400695.1 of Neodrepanis coruscans. Classification (NCBI taxonomy): domain Eukaryota; kingdom Metazoa; phylum Chordata; class Aves; order Passeriformes; family Philepittidae; genus Neodrepanis; species Neodrepanis coruscans. Next base: position 14,901 of record VYZS01020766.1, on the reverse strand, counting down.
ATTGCCAGCACTTAAATCATGGCCAATTCATTTCATTCTGTTTTGCCAGGCTCCAGAGTGAAATCAACACATTTCAGAGCAGTGATGGCACAAGGGTTAAACCTCCTGAAAGTTTCATCATTGCAGAAATTTCAGGACCCCACTGCTGCTTGTATCATATTTTCACTGTGATGTTTCCGAAAGAAAGGAGGGAAAGGGAGAAGAATACAGACCTTTGGTGTGTTTTCCCCGCCATGCCAGTTTGAATTGCTCCAGAAAATGTTTCATATTTTCTCACTATACATTGTCTAAAAGCATTCCACAGAGCAAGGCAATGAGTGATGATACCAAAGGTTAGAGAACATGCACTCTCTTAGCTGAATTGCTTCTTACAGCCAAATTCAGATACAGAGTGCTGATATCGATCATTGCACTTACATTAATGATGTGATCCTTCTGCAGTGGATCAGGCCTCTATTTCTTAAATAATCTGCAATTAGTATTAAATGACTCTTAGCACACATTTTCAATTAAATTCCAAGAGGGAGGCCAGTTATCAGAACCTCACTCAGATACAGCACAAGAATATCTTCTGAGGAAGGAAGGAAAGAACAAAATAAGGAGAGGGAGGGAATGAGAGAAGGTTTTCAGTTACTGTCTCTTCAAAGCTTGATGCTCCCTCTAGTCCTACTCTTCAAGGTCCTCTTCACTTTGGAGTGAGATGGTCAAAACACAAGGTTTACAAGCCAAAAGAGAACACAAACTAATATATGACCAGCAGTCATTTGGGGAGCAGAGATTTCTTTCTTCTGTGTGTTTCCTTTATCCTGCCTCTATTTTCTGCTCAATTAATCTTTTCGTATCTGATCCTTGTAAGTGGACCAAGTGCTATGGTTTCTTCCATGACTATGAAAAATTTACCTGGTGGATCCTATACCTCTCAGCCTCTTTATTAGCTGTTATATATGGAAAAGGTTAGAAGAAAGCAGAAACCCCTTGTTTTCCTCCTGAAATACATGTTCTTCAAATTACCAATACTGGACTTTAAAAAATGTGGAGATTTTAACAAAACAAACTATTATGTGCTATATTAATCTTTTTTACCCCAGGTTTTGAACATTTAAGAAACACTGCTTCCAGCTTATATCTGTAATGCCAAAGCCACAAAAATTATGTACTGCAAGTAGAAGATTGTCACTGCTTCATGAGCAAAAACATCAGGTAAAACAAGACAAAAAGATCAGAAAAGGTACCAGGAGAGATGAGAGTGAAAATGGCAGCTAGCTAGCCAGTTCTAGCTGGTCTAGCTGGTACCAGCTAGAACTGGCATTTCTCTTAGCAAATCCAAGTCAGTGAAATACACACACAAGTACCAGTTACTTTCTTCTTCACCTCTGATACCATGTTAGCATGTATAAGTGCATGAACACCTACAGCATACAGCAAGGATTTCAGTGGCCTTTTTAAAAAACCTGGCCTTTGAACTGTAGGAGGCTCAAGGTTTAATGCTTAATGGAAAAAGGAAAGAAGACAGTGCTGAAGGTAACATGATGTAATTTAAATATTTCCAAAAATTGTGCCATGAAGTTATAAATGAGGTCACATCTCACTGCGTTTCCCTGGTGCCACTCCTGCTGTGTGGTGTTCATTGAACAAAGTGAGGCACAGAGGAACCATTATAAGTGGGGGCCATAATCTTGTTGTGGAGATGAAGCTACTGCCCTAGCTCCTGTCTCTGTGAGGTCTCCTTTTGGAAGCAATAGGGCATTCCTTCAGGATCTGTCATGGCAGGACCTAGCAACCACAGCTGCCCCAGTGTCCCAGCTAGGAGCAAGGCAGGTAGGAGGCACTGGGCACCTCCCTTGGTTGTTGTAAAATCCTGGACCATGGGTAGGTGGGGGGTACCCCAGGGGGCTGCGCAGGTACAGACAAGACCCTAAGTGCCCTGACACAAGCCATTTGGGTGCATGTGTTCAGCCCCATTATTGGCAGCACTGAGGGATGTGGGACTGAGACAGCCTTGCCTCTGCTGGACTACCCATTTCATAGCTCCTAATGATAAACCCAAACTATTGGAAATCATAAGCTTTTCCATTATAAATCATGTTTTCCTTGCAGATCCAGCAGTCATATTTGGATGGCCCAACCCTGGAAGTGCTCAAGGCTGGGTTGGATGGGGCTTTTAGCTACCTGATCTAGGGGCTTATGGCGGGAGGATTGGAAATAGACAATATTCCAACCCCTCCCCCCCAACCATTCTATGATTTTATGGTTCTACATTTTATCAGATATAACTTGGCAGTTTTATAGTTTGTTTTTAATACATGATAAAACTCTTCTGAGTGTTTTGTATTATTACTTACAGAAGGGTATGTTAAATTTATATAAAACATACAGAGATTACAGTATCCACCACATTCCTCTTCTCAGTTTTTCTGAGTTATATTAAATATTTTATTTTGTTTTCTTACAGATCACAATCACAGTATATTTTTTGTTAATAATTTCTGCTGTGAAGCTTGGTCTCCATTAATAGGAAAATTTTATTTTATGAACAGAAAAAGCACATAGATTTTCAGGAACTAAAAGATATTTTAAAATCCCCAAACTTCACAGTACCATCAACAAATTTTACCTGTGTTGAACAGGTTTAATCGAAGTTCTTTTAAGATAGCTTTGATGAATTGAGTACAGGTGAAAAAAATAGAGCAATACGTTCAATGATTTCTATCATCAGTCTGTTCTAATATATATCCTCCTGCATTTCTCGAAGTAAAAGCTTGGGGCTAATTTTCTGACACATGTGGTCTTGGTAGAAGGTAAGCAGCAGCAGGAGAAAGCAGTGCAGAAATTTCCAGGTGATATGCAGCACCTTTAAGACCACATCCAAGTAGAAGGTTTGGCATTTGAGCTCAGACAGACACACTAATTAATTCCAGGACCTGACAGCACGTGTTCTAGTTTTCCACTTCATTTTAATTGCCTTTTTTTTTTTTCTTCCCTTTTGAGCAAGGAATTCTGCTTTGTAATTTGTAAAGCAGCAACTGGAAACATGACTCTACCCATTTTCTTATCTTATCTGGGCTTTGACTGCATTTAACTATTGACAGTGTTCAAAGAGGCTGCGGTAGTGCAGCACCAGCTTCTCACTGAGAGGGATGAATGTGAGATCAGCACTTTGGAGCAGGAGAATCAGCACATCCTTTGTCTTTATGGCACTCTACACATCCATAATGTTCAGTATAACAATAGGAAATATTTAAATTGCAATAATTTACTATGATGTGTTAAATATTACTGGAAAAGAGCTCCTTAGTTCTGCATCTCCCAGACCATGGGGCTCTGTAGTGAGGAGCTCAGCACTGGCAATCGGATGTGAGGCATTCTCTACCTTGGACTTGGATTTCATGCGTCACAGTGAAACCTGAAGATATTTTATCTAGTGAGATCTTTTGGGAAATGAGGCATGACTTAAAGATTTGGAAGACACTCAATTAATTACTTGAAACAATTTAATATTTTTCATGATTTGCTACATAAAATGTTAGAAGTAATATTTTTAAGGACATGAGTGCAATGTTTCTACTGTATCATGTTCATTCGTGCAGGAACAAGTTACAGTGACAGGAAAAATAATGTTACAATCACTTTTTTCCCCCCACTAATTACCCAAAAAATAGAAACTATTTGCTAATATTAGTCAGTAAACAGTGAAATTAATAGAATACAGTCTATTTGTAACCTGATAGGGAATTATTTTGGAAAATTATCTAGCCAGGCCCAATTATAACTCCTGACAGTCCATTCTGTAGAACAAAATGGAATTGTATTATTACAGAATCACAGAATGGTTTGAATTGGAAGGGACTTTAAAGGTTATCAAGTTCCAATTATTTTGCCATGGGCAGGGAACCTTCCACTAGACCAAGTTACTCAAAACTCCATTCAACCTGGCCATGAAAAATTCCAAGAATGGAGCATCCACAACTTTTCTAGGCAATGAATTCCAGTGCCTCACCACTCTCACAGTAATAGATATCTTCCTAATATCTGACTTAAATCTACCCTCTTTCAGTTTAAGGCCATTCCCCCCTATTCTATCACTACAAACCCTTGTGAAAAGTCCCTCTCCAGCACTTTTACAGGCCCCCTTGAGGTACTGAAAGGCTGTTATAAAGTCTCCTGGAGCCTTGTCTTCTCTAGACTGATCATCATGATGAAGATATTACCCCAAACAAAGTATTTGTTGCAACTATATCCAGCACTGAAATTTTATCTGTGCTGTCAGCAGACCTGCAGCCCAGTTTCTCTGTTTGCTGAACAAGCTTAGACAGGTCAAAACAGATGAAACTAACTTGGAGTCAGCATGGTTAGGCATCCAGATACAGAAGAACCCAAAACATGCTAGAATTTGTGCTCTGCTCTTCATATTGGGACCCTGCTCCCAGCTAGATCTTGCACAATGTTGTCAGGGTTTGTACAATCAAAGCATTTTGTATCTGAATGGGAACATCATCACTGTAAGATGTGATTTAGACAAGTATGACTTACACACACTGAACACTGAAGACTACATAAAAGTTTAGTTGCTGATATGAATCCTTTCCAAAATGTCTCTGTGTAAGATGTTGCTATATTCAGCAGCAATAGTTCATGTGAGGACTTCTCAATCCATTCCATCCACAGTGCCATATATTAGACTAAGTAATATATTATTAGCACCTTTTTATTAGTCCAGGCAATGTGGTGACTTAAACTGTTAGCCTAACTATTCAGTCATTGCTGAACTGGAACTTCTGAGTGAAATGTGAGGGACACCCGTGGCAGACAGGCACAATGGGACCAAGCACAGAGGGCAGGCAGAGGGCAGATGAATCCAAAAAGGGCATCATCCACATCCATAGCCAGTAAGAGTTTAAAAACCCCAACTGATCTGATCTGACACAGTTGAATGTAAATGTAGTTTTACACAGTAAATAATTAATTCCATATCCATCCTAATTCATGTTCTTTTCTTTGCCTTAGCTAAATCATGTCTCACTTTAAAAAGCAAACAGAGTAAAGCTGAATGTCAGAAGAGTTTATTTCCAGATGAGTGATACAATTATTAACAAGCAAGTAATCAAGCCCTCAGATAATAAACAATTCAGAGCATACCTTTGACATTTTGACTAAAAGTAAAAAAAATGCAATTAAATCAATACACTTCCCTAACAGAGTTCTTGCTTCAGAATTCTGAATGACTAAGGTTAACTCATAATGATTTAATTTGTAATTTTTT